>JANRGW010041780.1:0-81358 GCA_024733675.1 Psilopsiagon aymara | reverse complement strand
CCCCGCACCACCTTTCCACCTCGCTATTTCCGTGCGTATTTGGAAGCTTTGTGCTTAACAAGCGTCCTGAGCCCCTTTACGGGGCCTCTGCTTAGCGGTGGGCGCAGTGCCTTCAGTCCACCCCCCCCGCCAAGTTCGGAGGTGGATAGAGCTGAATCTCTTGCCTCAGTCGTCTGGCAGTAAAGGTTTAACGGGCATTAGAGGTCTTGAGGTAAAGACGCTTGTGTAATTGAATACAGATTGAGTTAGATTATTGAGATTTTCAGGTCTCTGAAAGTTTAATTTTTGTAGTGCTGTCACGGCCATTTAGGGTTTGGCCACCTACTTTTAAGGACATTCGTCCCAAATACACAGCGGTAAGTGTGGAGCGCTGTTTTCTTCCTCGTATTTTTAGCACAGAGTAAGGACATGAAGTGTTCAAGGCCAGGCTGGACAGAGCCTTGGGCAACATGGTCTGGGATGAGTCGTCCCTGCCCGTGGCAGGGGGTTGGAAGTGGATGATCTTCAGGTCCTTTCCAACCCTAACTAGAATAGTTATATATAACTTAATAGCCCCAAATCAAGCCTTGCATGCCCCACTCTTCCAGTAACCAGAGCTGCACTGTAGTATTTATGGGTCACTTAAACCTCCCACAGTTACAGTCGTGCCGACAACAAGATAGAAGCTTACCTACGTTGGGGAATCAGAAGGTTGCTGTAAATGACCTTTCTCAGGGTGATCATACAGGCTGTAGCATGGCATTATATTTACTGTAATAATTGGGCTGTCAGGATGACATAATTCTAAAAACTAAATCAAATAATATTCAGTAGACTTTGATAATTCGTTTTCTTCATTTGGCTATTGCATTTCTCATCCTCTAATCCCAGCTTCAGGAACAGAAGATCTGTTGTCCCAGCTGTTCAAAGATTTCAGCTTTGAAAAAGTAATAGTGGGTGACAAGATATTAGAGCATAAAAAGGTAGCTATATATAGCTACTTCATTTAATACTGAAAGCCACCTGAAATCTCACAAGTGTTGCAGGATGAAAGTTTCTGTCTAAATGTTTACAAAGGAATATCTCTCATGGGTGCTTAAAAGTTAATTGTGGTCAGGGAAAATGCATATCTCTGTAGTCTCACCAGCATTTGTCTATACAACTCTTCAGAGATGAGCAGTAAATGTGAGGCATATTTGACTGTAAGTGGTGTATTATTAGGAGGCTGTCATTTTGACTGAGGTGTATAGGCTCCATTCTTTGAAGTATGGGGTAGTTACATTTTTTACAGCTTTTAGTACAGCTTCTTGTTTGGAATCTGCTTTGTTGGGTGTGGTTTTTTGTTACATGCGTAGCTGCAAATGCCATTAAAAAAGCTATTTAATATCTGCTACGTCATACTTACAAGTTTTGGACTAGGTAGTTGTGAGTTACATTATTAATGGCGTCTTGAAGTAGGTTTTTCTTTAGTTGGTGATAGCAAGTAGGCTCTGTTCTGAATAAATACACACAAATGCTATATGCAGTTTTTCCCTCACTCCAAAAGCTTAGCGATAGTTTTCATAAGTGATGGGTTTGAAAGGTCATTTCTTGTTGTCTGCTGCATTAGTAATTTAGTAGCGTGTTGAAGTTTACAGTTACTCAGCTTAAACAATGGTGGGTACAAAGTTATTTTGTGTAATGCTGAATCTAGCACTTCGCAGTTGTTAATGACTTTTTTTTTTTGAGAGGAGCTTGACTGAATTAAAAATGGACAGATTGTATTTAGATAGAATGCACTTTGTGTCAAATTAAAATGTCACCGATTTTGTATTCTGTCAACCATCTCCAGCCTAAGAAGTCAACTTGTGCTGATAGCTTTTTGGCAGGGAGGTAAGTGGGTTGCTTGTGCTGGAACAACCTTACAGCTCATCAGCTGCATGTGGAATGAGGCAGGCTTTCTAAAAGTGAGAACTGCAAAAATCAGCATTTTTCTTCTTTAGCAAGCTGTATCATAAAATAGGAAATCTGCATACTTTAATCAAAAGTAGTACCTCTTCATTTTTAAATGGCAAGAGGCAGAAGAATTTCAACTCTTGATCTAGCACATTTCATTTACTGATTTAGTTGACTGTATTTAGTAATTTGGTGCCTATCTAGTTGATAATGTGATTGCTTCTGTGGTGTTACAGAAATCTGCTTGATCCATATGAACTTCCAGATTTCCACTGAACCTTTACAATAGATAACTGCTTATAATTGGTCAAGTAAATATGAAGTCTCCAATAAACGTTTTTAACGTCTCTGTTGGGTGTCATATGTAAGTCTTGGGTATTATGGTCATGATCTTCATGGTCAGCTGTAGTATCAGCAGATTGCTCTGCATAGTTTGCTGTTGAAAGCTCTGCAAGAGTGGCTGGTCGAAGTGATTTGTAACTTTCTTGACACCCCCACCTTTACCCATGGATCACATATTGGTAGGAGAATATGGATGTTCGGAGTGCTTTGGTAGGTACCTTATGAGAGATGTTCAGAAAATTGTGTCTACTGCTGAAGAAAAGGCAGATATTCTTGTTATGCTCTGCAGTCTAGGATGTAACTTCTTTATTTCTTTCAAGCCTTCTGAAAAAGTCAGATCAGCTGAGGCTTGCTCACAGGTCATTCGTAGCCATACCCACTCATTTATCGTGTATGACTGCTGACTTTAGTAACCCATACTCCATTCAGTTTGTTAGTGAATCTACAAGTCTGTCTCCTTTTGAGAAGTCCCATGCTACTTAATACGTATTCTATTTGACATAGTAAAAAAGACATCTTGTTTCTGTTTAGTTTTGTGGAAACTTTTTTCACATCTGGTTAAATTCTTATATTAACTGTACATTCCTAAATATTAATTACTACTACAGAAGGGTTTTTTAATTAAGAGGATGTGATGTGGGAACTTCCTTCCCCTTGCAGCAGGACAGGTGGTGGCTTATCAGGTAGAAAGCTGGATGGACTTTACTCACCTTTCCAAGGTTTTGTTGTGGTACTTTGACAGTTCAGCTGAGTTGCATTTGCAGGGGTGTCAGGCATTGAGTACATCTATTGTAGACACACATATTGCCTTAAAAACAAAGTGCTGCGGGAAAATAGCATTATGAGTAACAGTCATCAAGAGTAGCGTAATATAGATCTTGCATGAAGCGTATATTTGAATTTTGGATAATTTGGCAGAGAGTCCTTAAACTCAAAGGTACTTCATGAAGAAATGCATTGATAAGAAACACCAGTTAAAACTTGCTCTTCTTTGAAAGATCAGAGGAATACAGATCAGATTAATACATTTCTTAGGGGTTTGTTATGACTTAGTTTTGGAGTAGATATGATAAATGGCAAAGAAAAAGCAAACATTCAGTTGACCTTTACCTTGCCTTAAGTTTGCACAAGATCTATCTGGTCAACTAGTGACTTCATTTTCATTTAGATGGTGCTAAGTCCCTTTCTTTAAGGAAGAATGTTGCATAAGAGGAATTGTGCTGTGAAAGACAATGTGACTTTATGAAAATTAAATTATGAAATTGAATTATGACACTTCTAGTACATGCATTCTCTGACATGTTTTTGATGGCTTGGAAATCCCAACATTGATCAATCTGTCATAAGATTCGGGATTTCTTGTGGGTTTTCTTCAGTAGGGAAATATATGGTATGACAGCAAACCGTTAAACTGTAGGCTTAAAAAAAAGGTCAGAATAGTTGCTGAGAAGAAAAGACTTTTGATATCATGAGAATGAAAAGCTGAATATGACCAATTACAAATAATTCAGTTGAAAGCAGTTTTGAAGAAATGAGATGACAAAAATGCTAGGGAAATGCGTTCAGGCTTATGATTAGGATATAAGATAGAGGATAAAAAATATTCAGAGATGCTTGTAGTCTTGCTTCAGAAAAGGGAGTCTGTATCTTATGTTCCTGAAGAATGTGCTCTGACAGCCTGCTTGGCTAAAACAGTACCTAATCCTCTGCTTGCTCTTGAGTTTTTCTTCACCTCTGTGTCCTCATCCTTGACAAAAGGAATGAATTCTGCTTCTGTAACCCTTTCAACTCAGTAGTTGCAAACTAACTTCTTAAGTTGCTCCTGCAGTTATTTAACTGACTTGAAATTACACATTTTACACTTCATTTGACTAAGCTATTCTAAAACCTTTGGTGTGGTTGTTGAGAGAAATCTCAAGGCTTTAGTTCTGTACAGTAGGAATGCTATCTGTGCTGTCCTTATAATGAGCTGTTGCTGTCAATGTGCATGTAGTGTGTTTTGGGTTTCTGGTAGAAAAGGCAACAATGGGAAAATAGGTTAAAATTTAGCAGTAAAAAGCAAAAGTAGAACTGACTTCCCCTTACAAAGGAATAAGCCAGGCAATTTTTCTGTTTTGCTGGGGGCTTGGGAATTGTTTCAGATCTAGATTTAAAAGATGGGATAATGAAGAAACTTTTTTGAGAGGGTTTTAGTCATCAAAGACTAATTGACAGATGATCCCAAAGGCTGCTGGTCAGGGGTTACTTGACAGAAGCCTTTTACGTCTTGAAGGACAGTTACTTCTCAATGTGAAAATTGAATGTTTTGTGCTTCAGTAGTGAAGTGAGTGTATTGCAGCACTGTGTTACAGTTTGGAATCCTGTACATTGTATAATCTATTTTTTATAAAGAAATAAGGCTTTAAAATTCGGTGTCGTGCCTCTGAGTGTTTTGGGTTGGTGGGGGTTTTTTTGTTTTGGTTTTTTGAGAATATTTAGCCATGAATTTTTGGGTAGCAAATGTAGGCCAAGCCCAGATTTTTGTGTAGTCTTTGATTTGCTCTGAAGTAGCGTACTACTGTCATTTATGTTTCTTTACAGGGTAAGTTTCGAGTCTCTGCCTGAGCTTTTACAGGAGTTTCTGAATCTGGTCTTGTGATAAAAAGTAGAGCTAATACCTAACAGAATCAAAACCAGCTTGCAAAGCTAAATGTGATATCTTTCTGTAGCATATGGAAATTGAAATACAGCTTTACCTGGTGAAACTTCATAGCATGGATTAGTCACTGGTGTTCTTGGGCAGGGCTTCACTGTCTGGAAGCAGTGGAGCACCAAGCCGAGTTTACAACTCTGGTGACTAAGCAGGTGTAAAAGAATGACTACCTTGTTCATATCTGGTGCACCGCCTTTTGCAATTAGTGATACTCCTAATGCCAAATGCAAAAGAAGCCTAGCACAGCCTTTTAGTTCAGCTGCAGAAACATCTGAATTTGAGGGGTTTATGCATAGGGTTACCTAATTGAATTTGCCTAGTATAGAGAAATCAGACTGGCTTACTCGAATTTTACATGGCTTTGTTTTATGGGCCTTTAAACTATTTCTGACTATGTAAAAACATTGAATGGAATAGCTAGTTTTCTTCTTCCAAAGGTTTTTTTAAGACAATTAATAGCTCTGTGTTCAGTTGAATTATTGAGAGCAGTGTCACAAAACCATTGGGTTCTAAGGTAGATGGGCACTAATTTGAGCAAGTAGAGAAAATAAGGTCATGTATGTATGTGTAATTGTTTCAGATGGAAGGGGAGAGTGAGAGACAGTAGCAAAGTGTTGAAAAGAATGTAAAAGAAATCAGCAGAGATAGGGCCTTTGAAGTTAAAACTGAGGAACTAGGTTTTGAAGGACAGAAAGCTAAAAGAAAAACTTAAGATAGCAGATCCAGGAAATCTCTTCATCTGACAGTAATTAGGCTACGAATTGGAGAGAACTGAAACTGTCAAAGAAATAGAGTAGCAGTCAATGGAGGAGTGTGGAAAAAAAACCCCACTTAAGATACTACTCAAAGAAGCCTCAAAACTGGGTAGCAAACCACTATGCCATTGTCCCTTATAGGTAGAAAACATTCAGGCATTGGTATGCTTGGAGAAAAGTAACTGTTACGAAAAATGAAACTGATCTAACTGTAGACTGATTCGGAGAGAACTCCAGGAACAAACTCGCCAGCAAAGGTTTCCAGTTGACAAGCAGGTACTCTTTTATTGCGGCGCCGGGAGACACGAGGGATAGCTCCTCCTAACGTGCCTCTCTGTATTGCCACACAGCCCATCCTTATATAGTCATTTGGGCACACATACATGCAAAAATGCGGTGATGGTCTTTGAGGGTCGTTTACTTCTTCCAACAATCTTCATAACTGCTGGCAGTTTTTGAAGCACCAGCTTAATTAACATTGCAGACATAGCAATCATCCTGTCCTTCTACTTATCAGTTAGTTTAACTGCTCCCAGTGTGGACATTAGCTAGTCCGAGATACTCCCCAGTAGATGTTTACACCAGCTTAATGGGTTCATTAACATAGCAATCACCCTCTCCCTCCACCCATCAGCCACTTTAACTGTGCCCACCCCCAGGTCCTGTTTTTCTATTGTTTTTCCCACACTTTTTTGTATGAAGGTCCTAAGGACCCAAACCCATGTCAACTACCTTCAAGTACCAGTTATTTCCCATTACAAAGCCACCAAAACCTGCCTTAGCCAGAACTGATTACCTTTGGTGCCTCCTTTTCCCAAGACCTGTGAAAGTCTCTCCTGGAATGTTTTTGGTTGGGTGGGTGTTTTTTGTTGTTTGATTTTTCATTTTTTTTTTTTTTTCTAATAAGCTTGCAGCTAGAAAGGCAGTGAGAACAAAGATAGGCTGACCTTTAACACAAGGAAAGCAATTACACAGGTTGGGAAAATGTCCTAGGACAGAATCCAAGCAGAAGTAGTGAGGGACTGTTAGCAAAGTTCTAGCTTTCAAACTGCTGCAGTGTGTTAGAATTGCAGAAAACAGGAAAAGAGGTTTTGGTGTTTGCAAACTACTTAAGGAGAAACGGCCAAGTGGAAGAAACACAAGCAAACAAAAATCTCCACAACACCACCAAAAAACAAACCTGAAGCTATTTCAAGGTGCATTTAAATAGTGTGTGTAGCCCTGCATACCTCAGTGCATTTGAAAGCTGAAAGCTGTCATTGTGGAATAGACATGGGCTTAAAAGCCTGTGTTATCCCAGCCCAAAGATGAGGGTGAATTTTACTTACTTGTAAAAAATTTATTTCCTATAATTCATTGTGTGATGTTTACCATCACAGGTATCATTGTGTCATTAGAGCTTCCGTCTTTCCCTTCAGTTCTTTGCATACGTTTTTGGCTTTTAATAACTCCTAGAGGCCCATGCCAAAGCCGTAATATCAGGCTGTTTCTGAGCCACAAGAGGTCTATGCGTTTTTAAGATTTTCCTCCTATGAGAAGGATATCTGATTGTTCAAGCCTTTTGCAACAAACTGTCTTCATTGACTGGACGTGTTATCCTTTTAAAGGTTAATTTAACCTAAAATGGGAGTACCCCACTTCAGGTTCACTACTACAGGTTAGTTGCAAACAACTCTAAAAAGGATGTGTGAATGCTGAATAACCAGTCATCTCCCTGGAGCACACATGTGACCTGGCACAGATTGAGGACCTGCTGCCGGCTCTATTCAGAGCCTTGAGCAGATTAAGTTCGAGAATTCTTCCTTCAAGCCTTGTTTATCAAAGACATTTGAACTGTACACAGTTCATATATTTAGCTTCCGTTTAATGATAGGAATGCATGATTACAAATGTGGTAGCTTATTCAAATGTCTTTGACTTGTGTGAGTTCAGACTTCTGCATATTCCCTGTTTACTCCACAGGATAACAAGCTTAGAGATTCTTTTTATTTTTTAATTATCCTTTTGGTACAGTTTTCAGTTTCTCCAGATAATTCCCCTTTTGGGAAGGAGATTATTTAAGTGCATGGTATTGGTTTGGGGTTTGATTTTCTTGTTGTGGGTTTGTTTTGTTTTTTTTTTTTTTTTTAAAGCACACATTTAATTTTATTCTTGGTTTGCAACAGGTAATGTGCATAATGGGCTGCAGGCTAGCCTGGTCCCATTGGCTGAACACATACTAGCCATTAGCACAGTAAATACCCTCATCTTCTGGTTTAGCTTCTTCCAAAGTGAATCCTGATATACACTCCTAAGAGTATTCAGTGCTGCAAACCAGAAGGTAGTAAGTGAAATTCATCAGAAGATGGGCAAAAAGGATTCCTTCATAATCACTTTTCTCATCCCAGCTGAAATGCTGACTTTGAGACCTCCTCTCTTGCTGGTTTAAAGTAGGCTACAGAAAATGCTAAGCATCTTGCAGTTGCAACGTGAAAGGAAAAGGGAAGGCGTTTGAAACTTGTTCTCCTAAAAGTGAACAGGGTAGTGTTGCTGGTTTTGTTGTTCTATGATAGACTGGGTAATGTGCCTGTTCAAAAATAATGTTAAACTGCTGGTACGCAGGAAAAGAGTTTTAATCTCTGTAACTTTTAGAACTGTTGAAAGCTCCAGCAGGTACCTGCTTTCACGAGCTTGTTGAAGAGATTCTGAGGAAGAGTAATTTTTGAGGATATTATAACCTCAAGTAGAGGCAAAGTCTTCAACTTCCTTGTGATTCTAGTTCAAGTTTAATAGACATGTGAATGCACACTGCTGTTCCCAGGGTTCTGTAGCTTCTTCCACAGAACCACCAATTCCACAACATTCTTCAGAAGCAAAACTAAAGGCCAGATGCTGTCGTGGCTAGTTCGTCATTTTAGTATCTCCATGTGTGGAGAGGATCTAGTGAAGCTTTCAGACCAGGCTGCTTTAATCTGAGAAGTCTAAAGAAAAATTACCTTTTCCAGCTAAGTCTTTTAACAGACACAAAGTGTGGCTTTTCTTAGTTTCCAAGATGGTACTTAATCTCTGTATTTGTCAGATTCAGTTTGTCTGGCATAATACCGGAAGGGCCAAGTTCTGTAAAAAGTATGTGCTTCCTAAAGTAGGGAGGGAAAGCTAACACCTGTAGAAGTGGTTTTTTTAAAGGTTAAGTTTTTATGTTTCAAAAAGATTCATTAAACGTATGTGCTCATGTAGTTTATGAGCCAGATTTTGCTTAGAGAAGAAGGAAGCCCCTTAATTTTCACACAACAGGGAAGGACAAAGGGGTTCACAAATGGTTCTGATTTCACTTTTGTGGTGTATTTTCTAAAGTGCCTGATGCCAGCTCTGGGGTTTCTTATGTGCTGCCTTGAAATATAGCATGCTTCTGACAGTCATGTTAGTTCTTAGGAATAAGAGATTACATCACTGTCCTGTCATTCACACAGTTCATTGCTTGGCAACAGTTAATGTAATTCCGTTGTTCAGTGACACTACTTGGAGTCTTTGCTTTGTGTACAGAAATTGTATGCCTGCATTTTGCCATGTTGTACCTAACGTGGCAGGATTTCTGTAGCTGGATTAGCATTTCAACATCTTTTGTGCGAAGGGGCGATTTTGTAATAGTCTGTTCACTTCAGATAATCTTGTCTGGAGATGTCTTGCTGTTGGTCTTTGACTGTTACTGAATTTTCAGTGTCTCTACTGTTGTATCTGCATAGCACCTTTTGTTGGATGAATGTGAGCTTCCTGAGTGCTTTTGAGATTCCTGCAGAGTACACACTTACCTTCACTGCACAAAGAGAGGGAGGTGAAGAATATTGCTCAAATCTGTGCAGAACTGATGATGCTTTTGAGCTTGCTCTTAATACCTTTGTCTTTGACATAGTGTTTCTGTAACAGAGTGTTGTGGGAAATATTCAATATATAAAGTATTATTCTAATAGTGTTTATGCAGTATTGTTTTATGGGAAGTAGTTGCAGTAATACTGCAGTCTATCTAGTACATACTAGCAAACAATGCTGAAGTACTAGGAACCAGTCACCTTACAGCTTGTCTTGTTCCATGCCACGCTGAGCAGGATGCTGTTAGAAACTCCATCCTTAGGTTTGTTTCTTTTTTTTTTTTTTTTTTTTTTGAAGACTTTGGAGAAAGCCTTGAGAAACCTGGTCACTGTAGACCCTTCTTTGCAGAGGACATTGCACTATATCATCCCACGAGGTCCCTCCTGGCCTTTATTGCTCATTGGTTCTGTGTTTCTACAATAGCATAGCCCAGTCTTGTGTTGTAGCAATTGGAATCAGCTATGTGCATATTTGCCCGCCCTCTTCTTTGCAACACAAGGATAGGATATTTGTAAAGTATAAATTGGGAAGGCCCTTTGAAATAAATGTCTGTTAGCTGCCTCCTCAAGCAACAGCTGCCTGTCCTTCACTAGGTCTGTTGAGCTTAATGAAGGTGTTGATGTGTTGGGATGGCTGTAAGGTCTTAGTGTTCTAAATCCATATAGTGGCAGCTGCATCCTTATTTGCAGCAGCTTCATGGGGTTTTTTGTATCTTTGTTTTGACAAGGACCACTTTGTACAATGATCCTTCTGAAAATATGGCTTTTAAGTTCTGTGGTATGTGTGTCTGAATATTTGGTTCTGTCTTTTAATAACTAGTGTTTCATATTTGTTCCTGCCTGCTTTGTTGATTAGAATTAATTTTTACAGTCCTGTAAATGCTTCAGAAATGCTGTTTCTAGCAGTTTATCTTTCCTTAGTAGAGGTTAAAGTTTGCAATTACTACCTATTAAGCCATAGGTAGTAATTAGCAAAATGGAAGAATAAGTAGTAGATAAATAATAGCGGGTAAAATTAACTGCGTACATGTTTTGAAAGCCTGAGGAAGAGCAAATAACTTGATTGGATGGATTGGAATCCAACTCATACTCAAAAGTATGAGACAGTTTGTGAATGTTAGACTACGTAGAAAGCTTAGTTCACAGCATGGCAAGGAAGTATTTGAGAGAAGGGGCAAGATCTTGATGTTCATAGCATGATTACCATCATTTCTTGATGATGTGCTATGACTTCCATATGACTTTTATAGTGAATGTAATTTGCAAACTTCTGGTAGGCCTTCATTTGAGGTGTTCCTTGTAAGCATATGCTGTAACTTAGCAAAGATGTCTAAACTTAAATTCTGAGGAAGACAGCTTTGTGGAGTTTGATGAAACACTTGTACATCAGCCTTGCTGAAAGGGGGGTTTGGTGTTCAAAGGGACTTAATGTGTCATTGTCTGTTGTAGGCAGCAGCAGGCATACTGTGCTACGTGGGAGCCTATGTGTTCATCACATATGATGACTATGATCACTTCTTTGAAGATGTCTACACGCTGATTCCAGCAGTTATCATCATAGCTGTGGGAACACTTCTTTTTATTATTGGACTTATTGGGTGCTGTGCCACAATTCGAGAAAGTCGCTGTGGACTTGCTACGGTAAGCTGCAGAGGTTTTATGTGATGGTGTTTGCTTGTTGTATGTTTTGCTGCCTTCCCTTTTAATGGGCTTCTAAAATATTTTTTTAAGCTTGTTCTAATCTTATTTTATGGCCTTAAATGTATTCTCTTTATGTTTTGTTATGAACATCTTATTTTGATTTTCTGTTCCAAATACTGGTGTGAAATTAGCCAGTCCTGGCAGCAGAAGGCTCTTAGTTGTACAGTTTTTTAGAACTGTGGTTATCTCATTAAAAAATAAAGTGTAAAGCTGTATAATTAAATCTTATCTTTGTCTGTTCTGGTTGAAAAGCTGAAATTGGATGGAGAGAAAGGTGATCCAGGAGCCTTCTTCTTTTCAATATTTTGTGTTGAGGTTAACAAAGGGTTGTTATGATGCCTGAATATTTTCTTTTATGGCTCAATATGAACACTTAGTTTGTGGTATTTACTGCTATGTGTTTTCATGAATTTTAACTGTAATTTCAGCTTGAGAATTAAGTAAAAGAGAGGCTGGTATTTAAACTGTCCTCTCATTTTGTTTGTTTTTATCTTTGTTGGATGCTGTGTAGACTTCTTTAACAGTTTATTTAAAAATGATCTTAAATATACCATGAGAAATGTACAGCTTGCTGTCTCTGCCAGTTTTTCCAGGGCTTTATGTCAGGAAACAGTCCCCTTAGTCCATCTATCGCTCTTAGTAACAGTTTGGGGAACTTCTTTGTTGTGGCATTCATATTTATCTTACAGAAAGAAGATTGAAAAGAAACCCTTGATGAGAGCACTCCAATATGGTGTTTTCAGCCCTAATGAGCAATACTTGCCTGGCTGGGCAGCTTATTATTCCTTGGCAAAGCTATGAATGCTAGAGTTCCTTGATGCAGTAAATTCTGGACTCATTTGGTCAAATTAATTGCCTGCTTTGTTATCTGTTAAATCAAAACGTTACCTGAGAAATTACTTGAAGTAGCAAAATCTATATGGAGACTTTCAGAGAGTAAATGAGTAAAATTATTTGCACACCCTTATTGTGTTTTGCAGTTTGTGATCATCCTGCTCTTGGTTTTTATCACTGAAGTGGTGGTGGTGGTCCTTGGATACATTTACAGAGCAAAGGTAATAACTTCCCAATTTCAGCAAGTGTTTTGTTGTGAAACTGAACAAAATAGAGGTGTTGACTTTATCGTATTTGGTTCTGTAGAACTGTTAATAGGTATTTGTTAAGGGAATTAAACCAAATCTCTATGTGGGTTAATTTGTGATGTCAGTATCTTAAAATTTAGAGCATCAGTATTCTTCAAAGTAAAGCAGAAAGTTTTCCCTTAGGCAAAAAACTAGCTGGGGTGTGCCGTTAACAGTTGGACAGTGGAGGGGGTCATGGTGACTCAGTTTGGGTATGTTTCCATTTTCCAGATGATCTTCTAATTTATTTATGCTTTGTGAATGATGTAGGTTATGCAGTATTTGAACATAGAGCATATTGTTTTGATATGCAGTAACTTAAATGTTGTCTTGTGTTTTGGTGTGCAAACTAACACTGCATGATAATAAAACCAAATAAATTGAATGTGTTAGTGTATACTGTCTAGCTTTTTACAGGTTGTTGACAGGAGTTATGGCTAAAGAAATGATGATTTCTCCACTGTTTGTTCAATGGAAGTTAATAAATAAAGCCAGAAAAATTGTGTTTCTACGAGCACAGTATGTAGTAGAAATATACCACGTGCTATTACAGATACCACAATGTAGCTTGACAAAATTCTAACTTGCATGGTTTTGAGGCTTTTGTTATATCTACACCTAAATTTTGCTCCCCAAAATAGGAGAAAAGGCATTTTTGGCTGTGACAAAATGATTGCAGTGTAGGACACTCCAGTGATGGTTTAGTAGCAAGCTGGGCTACACTGCCATTAACCTTTCTTTGGTCTTCTGTGTTTATATAAACCACACAGGTCTTCCTAGTTCAGTATTCTCTCCTGCTTGCTTTCTTGTACTATTGTGGAAGAAACAGTAAGAAAAACATGAAGTAAAAATCTAGAGTGTTTGCTCGGTTTACAAAGGAAGGCTGCCTTGAGTCAGCAGTACACAAGAGGACCTTGAGCTAAGCTAAGCATTGAAATTCTAGCTTAGTAACAGGTAGAATGGGTTGTTACAACAGAAATGATCTATTGGCGGTGCTTAAATTCAGGATATGTTTTTCTCATGGTCTACATCTGATTTCTGAAATCTTGGCAGTGCACTGGGAAGATCATTTGGGACTCTGAAGCTTGTAGTGGAAGTAGTCCTTAGAAGTAACTGAGGAAGGCAGTGCAATTCCTGGAGAATGGGAAATATGTTGAGTTGTTACATGTTAAGTTGAATGGCTGCCCTATGCTCCGGTACTTATAGGGATGTACTGTATTACAGTATTGTTGATATTCAGGAATTATCATGGATCTGATGTGGACTAAGCTGTGATCGTCTTATTCTCTTCTGTGTTTGGTCTGTAAGTGGCTTGCTCTTCTCAGTTAACAGCATTCAAAGCAAATAGAAGCAGATGCATAGATTCTTCTTTCCTAGCCTGTCTGAAATAGCACACTTGAAACATTTGAAACTTGGATTGGTCATAGCTGCATGTTGCCTCTCACTTTTGTTTTGCTACTATACAGTTTCACAGCTGTGAGAGCTTGGGGGAAGAGGGGTTATAATCTCATTTTTGGTGTCAGCATGGTATTATGTTAAGTCATTTTTCGTGGGAGTTAGCATTTGAAAATCGAATCTTGACTCTTCTGAAAGATCAGACAGGTTTTGTTAGTAGAAAGGCAGTGTTCTATTACCCTATGGTACTTAACATCTTAAACTGTCGTTTTAGGGTGCTACAGGAGTGTGAGAAATAATCTAAATTTATTACCAGTGAAATCTGCATATATTTGTGATTATTTGGATAAATGAGGCAGCTCTATGCTTTGTTAATCTTGTTCTCTTGGTTTTACATGGCACGTGTGTGGTTTTTGTTTTTGTTTCCTTGGTTGTTGGTTTCCTTTTTTAAGTCATGTTGGGATTACTTCAGTGTTAACTATAAATTTCCCAACAATTCTTTACAAACAAAAGGAAACATCAAGTCAGAGCAGTTGCTCATCATAAGTGTTGGTACTAAGCAGGACCAAATGTAATGTCTCATGAAAGTGGCATTGTGCGCCTTGAAAATACAATGACTGGTCTTGGAATCGCTTAATTTTCCAACATGCCTCTGTAAACCTGATGCCATTCAGACTCCTACTTCTTCAGAACGCTGTGGAGCATGTCTAGGTCGCATTGTGATACTGTTGTGACCTGTTGCGGAATCTGTTAATGTTGACCCTTATTGGTAAAAGTAAGGGGGTTTGCGAGTGGCAGTAGGGATTAAACAGGCTGTCAGTTGGTTGAGGATTTAATGACTTTATCCCTTGGGTGGAGTAGCTGACTCTTTATTTTTCATAAAACCTGCCAGTTAGCTCAAGCTAGTGGCTTCAGTTTGCATTGTATGTCATTTGCATGGTTTTTCAGGCATATTGTTGTCCTAATTGAACCATAAGCCAAATGATATACAAGGAAGCACAGAAATAAATTATTTAAAAACCTATCTGACAAATTGAACAGCCAGTTTGTGATGTGAATCAGAGTTGTAAATCACAGTAGTTAAATCATCAAGCAATTGATTTTAAGCTGGTCTTGAAGCAAGCTGCCTGTGCAGGATAAATTGGCTTGTATTCCTATCTGTCTTGATACAGATTTACTTGTAAAGATAACCAGCATTCTTGGGTGGTGGGGAATGAAGCTTGTGCAACTTCTTGTGTAGAAAATAATTCCAGTAAAGCATTTAAGGCAAGACCCTTCTACTGTAATGTGCAAATCTAAAGAATATGCATGCTTAGTTAATGCTCAGCCTCGAGATTTCATTCCTTGTACATAATTCCTGTTGATTGAATGTAATAGGAAAAAAAAATCAATTCAGAGCCTTACTATTGTACAAATGTTTAGCTACACCACACTTTATGTGCTTTTAAGTAAGTTTACAGTGAAACATGTTCTTAAATGGTTTTAGTCATATTTCCTCCAAAATGGGCATTATAAGACATCTTTCGGGGGGATAAGTGATGATTCTTGGATGGCATGCATTTCTATCTAACACATGTACTTGACAGGATCTTTAGCAGCTTGACTCATCTGCAGTAGCTTTAGGAGCTATTCCGGTATGTACAACAGTCATCAAAGTTTCTCAGGAGGTGTGGGGTGATGGACTGAGCAGAGAGCTTGGTAGAACAGTCAGCTAGAAGACCTCATCTTTAGGAATTTACTAGTGCTTCAGTTAGAATGGGAAGAACAGGTAATATGACTTACCCATATCTTTGGGGTCCCAAAGGGGGGATGAGACAGCCCTGGTTGTTATACTGGACTTGGTTTGGAACTTTGAAGAAGTAGGAAGTGGAAAGGTGAATGACTGCTATGGTGGAGAGTCCTGAAGTTCATGGAATGTCTGCCACACTGTCTTAATAAAAAGCAATTTCCCTTGAGGTACATGGCAAAGCTGCTTTGCCTAAAGTCTTGTGGAAGATAGCTGTTTTCTGACCCATTTGCTGCAAGCTAACAAGAAGTTGTTAAAATTTTAAGAAGCTGTACCACCCAAATATGCTGATTTCAGATGATAGGGAGTTACCTGGGTTTCCTGCATTGCTATAATGTGCAGTGAAATAGCTTTACCTAGCCCTGTACTACTTCTGTTGGTGTGCTAATGCAGATGCTTTCCTACTGCTTCACAGGTAGAGGATGAAGTTGATCACAGCATTCGGAAAGTATACAATGGATACAATGGGACAAATCCTGATGCAGCCAGTCGGGCTATTGACTATGTACAGAGGCAGGTGAGATGGCGAGAATCATGGGAACCGTAAAACACGAATGCGATGTTCCCTAGATTTGTAAGAATAGAAGAAAAACTGCTACACAGATAGCAGCGCAACAACTGTAAATAGCCAAACTTGGTTAAAATTAGTGGAATTCTGACACTGTTGATACAGAGCTACATTTTGTGTCATTGGCTGTGAATCAGCGTTTGGTGTAAAATGTTTAGTACTTGCATATTTTCCTGCAGTGGGACATGATCTTAATACATTTGCGTATTCGTAATGTTAAATAATTGTACACGTTTGGGTAATCTGAATGTTTTTGGTATTGCAATTAGAATTACTTCTCATCTCGCTTCTTGACTGATAAACCTATTGGCTCTTTACCTGTGTGATCTTCCAGTTGCGCTGCTGTGGGATCCATAACTACTCAGACTGGGAGAATACCGTCTGGTTCAAACAAACTAAAAATAACAGTGTGCCGCTTAGCTGCTGCAAAGCAGCCCTCAGCAATTGCACTGGCAGCTTGACCCGCCCGATGGACCTTTATTCTGAGGTAAGACATCCGAAGTACGAACTTACTAGCCACATGTTTTTGCTGGCAGTCATTTAATTTTCTTGTTGGGGGGAGCATGAAGTTTTGGGAATATTTGCTGCTTTAACAGGAAATAAATGTGGTTTCTAGGGGAAAAATAAAGCCTTCATTTTTCATCATCCTTAGTGATATACTGATTAATGACTTGTTTTAGTGTGTGGATGATCTTTCTGATCTGTTGGATGCTTTGAGGGATTTTTTGGTGTGTGTGTCTATATGTGGCTGCCCTATGGATTTGTAAGAGTTGTACTTGTTTCAGGGGTGTGAGGCTCTGGTTGTAAAGAAGCTTCAGGAGATCATGATGTATGTCATCTGGGCAGCACTTGCATTTGCTGCTATTCAGGTAAGAGAATATTCTTTGTAAACTTATTCTCAACCCCTGTCCAGGTTATTGCAGGTATACACAGAATCATGGCAACTTTAGTCCCCGCTTGGTTTGGGGAGGAAATGAACATCAATCAAAAGGATCTAAACATTTTGACACAGAGCTTTTCAATCATGCGTGGTCTAAAACTACTGCTATGTGGATGAATATTCTGTTAGCTTTGAAGATAGCTGAACAGTCAATGGTATGTGCAGTTATCTACTAGAGAGTAAGAGGTAAATTATTTCTTGAAAACTAATTAAGTATCATGAATGTGCTCTGATATTTAACTCTTGAACAATTTGCATACTGTTCAGTTTTGAACTTTGAAACAGGTAGTTCAAACTTCATGCCCTTTTAGAGGTACATCAGTGTACCCATGCCTCATGGCATGCAGATAATGTCACCTAGGAGGTGCACCAGGGTTTTTGATAGCACGTTCAACAGAGGTTTGCTTTATGGCTTAAAGATTTCTTGTGTTCTAGACGTTAGCAAAAAATTACATTCTGAACGGGAGATGCTGCCTGCTTAAAATTGAGCACTGTCTGTCTCCCAGATGAACCTTAATGCTTGTAAAAAACTGAGGAAAAAAACTAATATATATCTCAGTATTTATTTAGATTATTTAAAAAAACCCAGCCTAGGGCTGTCCTCTGAACTTATCTGTAAAATTGGAATTTTGAATGCTGATCTATTTGGCAGGCTTAGTACATTATTCATAATGTTTTCAGCCTGTGCCAGTGTTACGGCCTCTGAGAATTGTAGTACAAATGATGAATACCCGAGACTTGAAAACTAATTTCAAAGTTACTTTTGTGCCTTTGACAGGCACAATTTGAATTCGGCAAACATTGTATCTGTTGAGTCAAGCAGTTTAGGCTCTTTTGTTTTCAAAAGTAGCTTTTTTGCTGGAGCGTCTGTTTGAAGTAAATCATCTTTGGCAAACAGTCATGTGGAAACATGGTTAAATTTCTATTTCAGTGCTGCAAGGATATGCTCGTAGGTAGCACTATATACAGTAATATTGTGGAACTGTGCCAAACCAGATTACTCCAGGTATGCAGCTTTAAATATGATGAGATCTGTGCTTAGGCTTCTGAAGGAAGGTATTTGTTTTAATTGCCATTCTTAAAACTTTAACTATTAAAACAATATTTAGTCTTCTTGAACACCAAAATATATTTGTGTAGTGTAAATAAAAGCATTTACTAAAACCATGGCTACTGCGGCAGATTTTTATGTAGGAAAAAAATGTGTGTGCTGAGGCTGGATAAGCTGAATCCCAAGAGGAGGCATTATTCCTAGTTTTGGAGTTTGCTGGTTAACAGGTGTGTCCCAAAATGGAGCAGTTTTACTCCTCCCAGTAATTGGGCCACAAATGCTGTGGCTGCTTGTATCCATCAGCTATTCCTGCCTCATCCATTCTAGGCAAGCATCTTGTATCCCTTCTGTAGTGAGTGCTGTTGCCTTTGTCTCCATGTGTCAGTAACCAAGCTGTTGGCAGAAAGTACATAATTTCTAAATAGTTCATTAAGAAAATAAGAGCATCAGAGAAATGTCTTTGCTAGTGTTGCAGTATAGCATTTTGAAATGTTTCTGCTTAGAGGTGAAACAAGCTGCATGATGCCTGTTTAGCAAATGAATGAAGGTAAGAATAGGATACAAGGTGTTGGGAATACCCTTGAAGTTCCTGTCTAGTAATACTCACTGAGTGGTAATCGCATTTCAGTCTACCATAAGTCATATTCTTGTATCTTTGCTCCACAGTTCAAATGATTGTACATTCACATAAACATTAGTTTCAACATTAGTTTCAGTCAAGTTGGTACTAAACACTATTCCAATTGTTCTGTTGTTCATCTCCTGAAATGTAAGATGGAAGTTGTGACACCCTCATGTTTATAATACTGGATTTAAGCATGTATTTAGCCTGATTCTCGGCAAAATAGCCTGCGTGCTAATTGAACTGGAGGTGAGAATGGACACTTCAGCAAGTGGCCTGTAACCTACATAGTCATGGCCTGTAAACTTGGAGGAGTAATTACATTTTTCTTACCTTTTGGTGAATTTTAGTAGCTTTCCTAGACTCACTGCATAGAGTCCTCTCTGAACTGATGGTTATTTTGTGTTATGCAAGAAGGCTGTCCAAAGTTCATCACCTCTGATAGCTTACAGTCAACAAATTCAGCCTTCAGTACATTCTTGCAAATGGAAAGACTGAGGAGAATTTTTGCAAGGCTTGGGATTTGTGGCAACTTAGTCTTTTCTGCACAGAAGTAGTTTTTAATATGCACATGTCTCAGTTACTATGGGAATCTTCCAGCATCCAATAATTCCTTGGTCTCAACCACAGTGACAGCACAGAACTATTAATAAATAGATGGCAAACTGAAGGGAGCAAAGGCATTGCAGTGCAGTAAATGAAGTGCTGCTGGATTATCTGCAGAGTTTGTCCTTAAAGATTGCTGTTGTAGTCAGTCATCATTTCCAAGATCCTGACCCTGCCCATTATATGTACAAGTGAGCTTTTTTTTTATACCAAAGAAAGCAATTAGTTTGAGAGATTGAAGCTAGTTACTGCTAGCAGGCAAATATTATAGAATAATAGAGCTTTTAATAAACCCTAAAGAAACCTCCTGACTGTGGGAGGTGTGTGAACTGTTCAAGTTGAAGGCAGGGTTGTGCATGGATCCTTCCTCAACACAGACTTCTAAAATACTTCTGTTCACAATATTAAATGGCAGCTGAAGAGAAACAGAGTCAAATGCCTTAGAAAAGGTTTTAGAGGTGTTAGCATGGTTTTGTAAGTTGACAGGTTACAGAGAAAGCTGAAATACAGGAGTTATTTCTGTGTTTACTTTGAATTCTAGGAGTATGCTCAGTGGCCTCCAAAAGAATACAGCTGGTTTAAATAGTAACTGAAAAGTTGATTGCATGAGCTTTGGTTACAGTACCTGATAGTTTAGTATCTTACACAACTGCAAAAATTGAATGCCTTGAGTCATTGAATGGAATTATCTTGTGTGGATAACTGTTAATGTGAATTAATGAATTGGCTAGAATGGATTATAGCAAAAAACTAATCATTTTTCTCTGCAGCACACTCTTCATTTGATCCTTGTTTTGAACAGTGGAAAAAGCTGAAGTCTTGTACTTGCAGGCTGTGAGCCTTCTTCAGAGTCCTGTAGGCAGTGGCATCTACCCAAACCTCTCCATTTCATAAGTCTAACTTAAGTTTGGGTTTTGTTTGGTTTGGGTTTTTTTTATTTGTGGCTGTTGCCTCCTCACTTAAAAGGGCTGAATCCATGAAGAGGGCATGCAGTTCTGTGTTTTCTCTTCCTCCAACATGACTATAGCATCCTGAGCTAGTTTAAGATGCCCCTGCACATTGCAGGAGGGTTGAACTAGATAACCTTTAAAGGCTCCTTCCAACCCAAACGTTTCTGTGATAACATCTTTGGGAGTCAATCTGAACTGAAGCCACCCCAGTACCGATGGGAGGTGAAGAAAGGTCCTGATTTTTACCAGCAGGCCCAAGTGCCACCCTCTAGGTTACCCTCCATCCACCTCTTTGAATTTGAGCTGATTTCTGCTATAGATCCGAAGCAGGTGTAATGCACTCCAGATGGAGAAATTTATGAATCTTTGCAGCTTGTCTTTCTATGAAATTAAAAGCTTACGAGAATTTAATCATTTCTCTTTTTAAATCGCTGCTTATTGAGATTCAGAGTTCTTAAATTGTTCAGACTTTGAGCAGATTGAGCTACTGTGTTACATGTGCCATCATTTAGCTTTAAAAATGTTGCACTCGTGATACTTGCATCAGACTTGAATTTAAAAAGTTAGTAATTCTCCTTTTGTGTCCCAGTGCTGTATTTTCACTGGGTTTTTGCTGTTTCTGTGAAGAAGCTTTATTCTTTTTCTGCTCAGCCATTGCAGTCTGTTTGCTTTCTGTTCAAAGGGGTTTTGGGGTGAGTATTTTTTGGGGGATGTTTGTAGAACTTACCTTCTAGGTGATGCTGTGTAAGCCAGAGCTATGCCAGAAGCCTCTTGAAGTATTTGCATCTGTGCATAAACTTCTCTCCATGTAACCAAATCAGGATAGTATCTTACTTTACTAGAAGATACTGCTGACCATAGGACACAAGATTGTACCTGATCTTTTTTTAGTAGGTACAGTCTTATTTTACCTTGGGTAAATATGCAACTTCTGAAGAATATCACCCTCTACATCCCTGCTTACATTCATCTGATTTAAGCTTTGTAAATATATATGGGCTGATCGTACCCTAAATTCCTGACGAACTTTGTCAGCAGAATCATGGTGCTGTTAATTTTAACAGCAACAAAATGTCTTCAGAGTGAATAATTCACGTTGAACGTAAGTTTCTAAGGTGACATTAAGAGACTGAGCATTTGAAAGAGATTTCAAGCGTCAAGTAGATTTATAAAACTAAAGTTCTGCTCTTTCTCATCAGAGCAATTGGAGGCTAATGCATTTGAATTTCACTTTGATTTTTTAGACAAGATACAGTACCTAAAAATCTGTAGCTTTCATAGAAAAAGTCACTTCTTCCATGTGAATTATGGAGGCAGAATGCAGATGGCTGACCAAAGAACTTTTGTAAAAGACATCAAGACAATCTTGCAAGAAAATCAGGCTGGAGTTTGTGGCCCTTGTTTTTCACAGCAGGGCATGAAGCTTGCTCAGGAACAATGCATTTGTTGCCATTTACCTTCTGGTTGTTTAGAATCTAGCAATGCATGCTGACAATTTCTGTGCTGAAGTTAAATCCCTTGAAGTACCTTCTTTGCACTCAGCTTGTTTTCTTTTTTCTGTTTTTCTCCATAGCTTCTGGGCATGTTGTGTGCCTGCATAGTACTATGTAGGAGGAGTCGGGATCCTGCCTACGAGCTTCTCATCACTGGTGGAACCTATGCCTAGAAGAGAATGTGAACATGCAGTTCAATCTTATCTCACTCATGTGGAAGGTGAACGGGCCAGGTCTACTGCAATAGCTTTCTTGCCCTGAGCTTAGTCAAAGCACACCTTTCACAGATGAGACAGCTGTACTGTACACTGGTGATGGGCAAAACAACTCAGCTTTACACACCCATGTAATTACCTGTGACTTTCACTGTTTTAGCCAGCTATTCATGTATCTAAATGTTTTAGTATACTAGTAAACTTTTGAATTTCAGAACCATTTGCAAGTTTGGTGTCATTTGGTTGATATGAAAGTCAAAGGATGTGTGCCTACTTTGGTAGATTACCTCTAAGCATTAACTGGCTGATTCTTGAATACAGAGAGGATGTCTTAAAACCTTTGCTACATGAAACTTCTTCAGCCAAAGTTGTACAAAGGAAGCCAGCTGTATTTAATTGGAGAAAAAAACCGATGTGAATCTTGCCCCTCACCAGTGTCACTTTTTAAAGAGCTCTCAAGTCCAGTACTTTTATATAAATAAAAGGAAAGAAAAGACTAACCCAACCCCAAAACTTTAGGATCATGTGACTGCAGTTATGACCTTCCAAGAGCAAATCTTTCAGACATTAGTGGTTCAAAATACAAGCTGGCTTTTCAGGAGTATAATGTATGCACTACTGTTCTATAATGAAATACTTCATTTTTCTATGAAGAGCGGTTTTATGTGTTGAGTGAGCTGTTAGACTGTAGATCTTAAACTGGTTTGGAAACAATGTAGCCATGTAGAGTAGAAAGTAGTATGTGAAAGTGATTTCAACTGTAAATAGTAAGCCTGATTAAATAAATCTCTGTATATCCTCCCTATAAACGTGTCTTGGTTTTCTGTTTAAGATTCCGGTGTATCTGTTCAAATGGAGTCCTGGTGTGCTAGAACTGTAAGCTTTAGTACGAAAGCACCAGTTTTGAGTGGCTTCACTTAAATAGGTCTGTATTTAAGGTTTGGTGGAAGCTTGACTGTATCATATTTGTTCTTTATATTTGAAACAGTACCAGAGAAATGCAGCGCAACAAACTTGGTTGAACTTGGTGGGAAGTTAACATGCTGTGAATACAACTAAGAAAGAATCTGTTGTCTCTCAAGAGTGGAGGATGAGTAGACCTACTATAACTGCTGTATGTTAATTGTGCATGAATGTTTCTGTGCTATTTGGATGCTTAGTCACTGCTCTGCTTTTCATGGCTTCGGTTGCCTCAGTCTTTGTAGATGCCAGGGGTGTTCAACATTTCTACCAGTTTATGTGCTTTATCGTGCAAAACAGACATACTCAGCCAAACTGATACCAGCATAATCTGCTCAAATACCCAAGAAGCATTGCTCAGGAAAAGAAAATAGTACATATCATTTGCTGCTAAGGCCAATGTATCTTGGGGGGGAATTTAAGTTTCTCAGAGTTGTTACAGTGCTGTAGAAGTGTACTTTTGGAATTCTGTGTCAATTTCCCAATGGTAAGTTTCAGGTGATAGGCTCTTGAGGCCTAGGTTTTCATTCTTACTTTGGTATGTGGCTTAATAATCTGAAAGGCCTCCAGGGACTCTTAGCATTAAATTTCCCAGATGTGGTAGCAAGCCTGCTAACTGAATCTACTGTAAGAAGCATTGACAAATTTAAGGATTATCTTCATCATGTTGTATTGCAAATTGTAGGTATGCTTGGTATTATCCTAGACTGATAAGATAAAGCTGACCCTAACCTGTAAAACCAGGGCAGGTTTTAAACAGACTTCTGTGTTGCAAAAAACAAAGGTAAGTGTGCTTCAAAAAGTAGTAGCTCTCACTAACTATGTGGCAGAAAGAAGCTTCACAGTCAACAGCCTGAACATACCTCTTTGAAGTGAGGATAGTCATTTCAAGATTACAGTGCTTATACTTGTTAATCTTGCCAGAAGCCATGGATCTGAAGTAGAGATGACTTGACAGGATAGCACCAAGTACTTGCATGTAGATCAGGGAAATCTCTGCTTTAGAAAATGCATAGAATTCATGCTGCAGTGTGGAAACTTCTGAATCTACTTGGTATTTTAGTGTTTTCACATAAAACACAGTCTGGACAAAGCCCAATCGAACTTTTAACTGTTGTGAATTACTGTTTCTGGGAATGAATGGCCTTCTGGCATTGGATGATGTCTGTTGGGTCTTGGATGTGTGGATAGTTATGGTCATGTGCTTTTAAAACTAAAATGGCAACAAAAAAACAAGTGTCCAATACAAAAAGCAGTGTATGGTGCGCTGAAGTTGGGAGCAGGTGAAATAGTCAGACATGATTGCCACTGTAGTATGATCTGACTGGTTTTGCTTCTTACAGTCTTTGAACCATAGAATCGCAGAATCAACTGGATTGGAGAAGACCCTTAAGATCACCAAGTCCAGCCACTGCCCAGCACTGCCAAGGCCACCGCTAACCCATGGCACTGAGGGCCTTGTCTCCACAGTGTGTGAACACTTACAGGGACGGTGACTCCAGCACTGCCCTGGGCAGTTCCAATGCCTGAGCACCCTTTGGGGAAGGAATTGTTCCTCAGCTCCATCTAAACCTGCCCTGGTGCAGCTTGAGGCCATTTCCTCTTGACCCATCCCCTGTTCTTGGGAGCAGAGCTCAGCCCCCTCCTGGCTCCATCCTCCTATCAGGCAGTTGTAGGGAGCAATCAAGTCCACCCTGAGCCTTCTCCATCTGAACCCCCAGGTCCCTCAGCCGTTTCCCATCACACTGTGCTCCAGGCCCTGCACCGGCCCTATTGTCCTGCTCTGGCCCCGCTCCAGCACCTCAATGTCTCTCCTGTAGTGAGGGGCCCAGAACACGGCATTCAAGGCGCATCCTCACCGGTGCTCAGTACAGGGGGATGGTCACGGCCCTGCCCCTGCTGATCACACTAGTGCTGATCCAGGCCAGGATGCCGTTGGCTTTCTTGGCTGCTTGGAAACCATTCAGACCCCACTGGCTCTTTGTCCTGGGTGTTAAGTGCAGCACTACGAATGTCCAATAAGTGGAGAAAAGCCAAAGTTGAACATTTTAAAAGGCATGAGGCAGGGCAGGACAGCAGGGAGTGCACCCCAGCTCAGGTCTCCTCTGCAGTCACACACCTGTTCTGCAGCAGTGGGGAAGCACCAGCCATGTGCCCATCACGTGTGCAGCTGCGCAGACATCTGGAAAAGCATCAGGCTGGAGCACAAGCTGGATCCAGCTGCAGCACATCTCACAGCTCCCCTGCCCCACAGCTGGGTGAGCAGCCAGGCAACAGGGGGGATGATTCACACCAGCACTTTGCCCCTGGAGGTGTAGCCATGTGAGGAAACTCTCATCTGTAGATTCACTCACCTCTAACAAACGCTGACCTTAGGTCAGCCTAACTGCTTCCTTCTCAGTACTCTACAGAAAGATACCTTTTATTCCTTTTGCCCCTAAAAAGTGGAAAAACAGGTAGAATTTGACTTGTTAATGTTAACACAGTGATACATAAGGCTGAATTAAACAGAAAATGCATTTCTTCTTTACACACAGGAGCCCTGGCGCAGCTGCCATCACTGCATGCAGACAGACATCCTGCAGAGAAGCCAGGGCAGCTGCAGGGTCAATGAGAGGGAACAATCCCATGGGATATTACCCAGATCCGTGTTGCTTGCCAAATAGGGGGAAGAAAGTCAGCCAAAGGGATTTAACATGATGCCAGCCCAAAATTCAGTCTGGGAAAAGCCATCTCTGCAGCAGGACAGTGGCAGCATGGGAGCCACTAGACACAGTGAGGGCTTGGCTGGCTGGGGACACCAGGGCTGGGAGACAGCACCAGCAGTGAGATCTTGATGGAAACCACTGTATAGCAAGATATCCCTTTTCATCCCCAAAGCTCTAAGATCAGGTCTGACTCATTGACCCATCTCCTGGAGAGACAGAACAGATCCTGCACAGCCAGGGAGATAATCAGCTGGGCTTTGCCATCATCCCTGCCCCATGAGATGCGGAGTGACGGTGCCTGAGCTGACAGCGATGCCATCAGGATGAGAGAATTAATCACAGCCCATTACCCTGTGTCTCATAGCCCTTGCAGTGTCATAAGGCTTTTACAAGCCTGTCAAGATGTGGTTTTCACTGATACTGATGAGCCAACACTCGCTGCCAGCACTGCCCGGAGAGCTGATATGGATGAGCGCTTATTCCATGACTCCTGCTTCACTGAGGTGATGGAGAAGCATCACTATCGAGAAGGGTGAATGCAGAGAGGCTCATGCATTTCTTATTTGCTAAGAAAATGAAACAAAGGCAGCTGTATGAGCTGATATCTGCATTCAGGACAGCGTATTTTCATGGTGGGAATAGCTCTGCTCTGTGAAGACTGAGTTTCAAGAGTACCTAACACCCGTAAGGCTTTCAGATGTGCTCAGGGAGCTGCTGGGAGCACAGAGAAAGCAGCAGCTCCTTTCAGGTGGTAAAATACCTTTCAAATGTCTTTTCTCAGAGCTGTTGATGAGGAATAAATGTCATTTGCTCCCAAATGCAGCTGGATTTGAGCTAACCATTTAAAGATGAAAGTCTGTATCCTGTTTCCAGTCAGTTTGCCTCGATCCATTAAACAGCACTTTTCAGATTGCTTTATTGGTTTTTCTTTTGTGGCTTTAACTGTGACTCACACAGATAGTCCCTTTTAAAGGCTTCCAATCTGTGGCAATCAAACGGGGCCTCCAGGGAGGAAAAAATGCCATTCTCCAAGGGAAAGGCTGCACAAAGCAGACAGAGCTACTGTATGTAGAGGGTGCCCCATGCTGGGCCCTTCTTTAATCATCACTTATCCGGGAGCCATGGATCAAATAACCCATCAAATGCTGCATCATGGTGAGTCTCACTAGAGACAGAACTGGGGTCTCAGCCATGAAGCTGCTGTTGCAGGTGGATAAACAAGAAGCTATAGCACTTAATTGCTCATGGTTTGTTTGACACTTCCATTGGCCGCTCCTTGTTGCCTTGCTCCTGGTTTGTTCCTTGGAGCTCGGGGATAATTCCTCGTTGCTGGGGCTCAGCTGCACGCCCGGGATGAAGGATGAGCCCATGACTGAAGCTGCAGCTCAAGGGGAGCTTGGCCAGTGCTGCAGGGTCACACTCAGGGTCTGCTGAGCTCTAAGAGGAGCAGGAGTGGCTCCTGGGTGCTGCTGTTGCATTGTGTCCCATTTTCCCTCAGCAGCAGCACGGTTTCCCATTGCTCCCATGCTTCAAAGCAGGGCTACCCAGCAGGTCTGGGACTGCTGGTGGGAGGAGGGGAATGAAGAGCAGCCATGAGTCCTGAAAGCTGGAGCCATTTAGGAGCTTCCCATTAAGCCTTTTTCTCATGTTCCAAACGTGAGCCACAACTTCAAATCAGAGGCCAGCTGGACATCACTGCCTGGAGGGAGCAAGCCTGGTGGCTGCATCCCTGCTCCCTCCACATGTTGGGTCCAGGACACACAGGGGTGCAGTGCATGGTGGCAGAGCCTCGGGCAGTGCAGCCTGTCACAGCTCCAGCAGCAGTGACACTGCAGCCTTACACTGGTACCAAGGGCTGCCTGATGAGCAGCATCTTTCCTAACACAGCATCCAAGTCGATGCTGGGCCAGTACATGAGCAAGTGCAGTGCCCAGCAGCACTGCCCTGACCTCTGCTAGCTGGAGGCCTGGCACATTCAGAGTCAAAACCAGGTCTCTTTCCTTCTCCCTCCCTGGACTTCCAATGCTTTTCCTCACACCAATTCCATCCCACGAGTATTCCTGATTTCAGCTCAGGTGTGATGTTTAAAAGCAAGATAAAGTTTGCTCATTCAGGTATCTTGGACCTCATTCGAGAGTATTTTCCCTTAATTCCACCTTCCCAATCTTAAGAAGGCAAAGAATTTCCCTCTGGCCCTGCCCAGCTGCACTTGCTGCCTTGGGCATGTTCTTGCCGGGACTGTTAAATGTTACTCCTTTTCCTTGGATGCCTCTGCACAACCTGGCTCATTGCTGGCTGGCTGTCACGGTGAGAGGCAGATGGAGAAGGCTCATGGCTTTCAGCCCCACACTCACTAAAGGCAGTTTTGAAAGCCAGGAGAGAGGCTCAGCTGCCTCAAAACATCTCCCTGTTACCTCTGTTATAGAAGGTTTTACATGGATAGACCCATTATAGAGTGAACTGAGGGGAAAGAGGGATTTGGAGGAAGATGCTGATATGATAAAGCACAAAGTAAGTGGGTTGGATTTCAGTTTGTCCTGTGCCTCTGGGAAATTCATCTGACCTTTAGGTAGAGGTAGTTCAGAACTCCCAAGCCCCACATGTGCCTGTGCTGTCTCACAGCCCAGAGCACAACTGAGCATCCGTTCTTCCCTGCCTAAGTGCTTAGTTGGCTCTGTGTCAAAGACATGGTTAAGTCAATCCTGTTATCTCTGCCTTCATGAATACGAACAAACTGCCCTCTGGTAGGGGTGAAAGGATGGATTTAACACCTTACCGACAAAGTAAACTGCCAGCTCTTTAATCAGCACAGGCTTCAAGTGCTCAGTGGGGTCGTTGGCCAGAAGAGGACCATGCGGCTGCATCTGTCTCCACATCCCAGCCTCGGTGATGCCCTAAATTGATCTTGGGCTGAGGGTTACTCCAGACCCCAGAAGCAGGGGCAAGGGATGGGAATACCCCGCTCCTTGCTGCACATCATGGCAGGATGGGGAGCACTCCAGATGGATCGCAGCAGTGTCTATAACTGCAGATGGAGCCAAAACAACCTAGCCAGGGAAGATTTACAATCCCTGAAGGAGGAGAGCATCCAAGGACTGTGTTCACAAGTACAGGGAAAACAGGCCCCACAAGCCATTAAGCTGATGAGATTCCTCTGCATCTCCTCACAGCAGGAGAATGGGATGTTTCTGCTGAAGAGATGTTTCTGCACCTAGAATCATGCCTTGCCCCTATCACAGTCTGTCTTAGGAGCAGAGCCGTCAGCTGTGAGCCCAGTGAGAATGCAGTTTAACTCGGAAGGATGCTGGTGTCTGTCAGTGGTTCCCAGAGGCACACTCACCTTTATTGCTTTTCTCTGCTACTGATATTGTTTTCCTGGCCTGCTTGCCTCCCGTATCGATCATGTTGGCAGCGCGAGGTTTGCCCCAGGGTATGGAGGAGCGGACGTGGAGTATGCACTCATGGGCTGGGGCGTATTTGATAGCCATACAAGTTTGTTTCAGTTTCAAAACCAAACCATGGGAATCACTGCAGGGCCTGAAAGGTGCCATTCTCAGTGTTCACCTGCAAAAAGACTCTAGATCAGCGCAGGGATCCATCAACCTGCACACACAGCGTCACCCTTGTGCATAACCTCAGCAGGGCCATGCTCATCGCCAAGCAGGGCTGGCTTTTCTGCTGCAAGCACCAGTTCAGGAGGATTTAAACCGAGATTATCCAAGTCAGGAGAACATGGACTTTCCATCAAGTAGCTGCGACCCAGCTGTAACCCGCTTGTGGCTCAGAGAGGAGCAAGGTGGTTTCTGCTCTGACCCCATAAAGCAGCAGTTTGTGATAAATAGCTCCATATTCCCCCACCTCCGTCTGATCTCGTGTCTGCTGCTTTCTAAATGTGACAGCAGAGAATTGATCTTTCCATGCGCCTGGAGAAGCAATTATGGAGCTGGGAACACCTCCACGCAGCCTCACTCCTGCTCTCACAGGCAGTTTAGGCATCAGATGTATTTATTTCATGGGGAGACAGTTTCTCCCCAGCTGCAGGAGCCTCTGGAGGTACAGAGCTCCTGGGTTTTTCCAGGCAGTTCTTGCTCTCCAGTAAATATGGAAGAAGCTGTTTTTCCACTCACAGAGCAGCAGTGAATGCTCTCCTCCCTTACGTTTATAGGCATCTCCCCTTGTCCTTGGCTTGCAGACAGCTGCCTATGTGGCACGATGGACGTGTGCAGGCAGAGCGCTTGTCTCCGGCATGGGAACATCTGAGAATGAGCCATTGCCCAATTCCTTCCCTTTCTTTAGGTTTCCTTAAAATAAAATGGGGGAAAATCCAGTATCACAGGGACTCACTGAGCTGGAGCTCTTCGAGCCTCACATGAGCCCTACCACACTGCTGAAGGTATTTGCTTTGAGTGATGTGCGATGCTCCGGGAGGCTGCTCTGCATGGCTGGACATGGAGGAAGGGAGCAAAGTGCTGGGCTTTCACCTACTACAGAGGAGTGATGCTCCTCACAGCCCCATTGTGCCTGCACAGCCCATCCTCAGCACAGCACAGTCATCCGTCCCATCCACTGGTGTCTGCCTGGGAGAGCACTGCTAGCAGCAAGGCAGCCTTTAACAGAAGAGGGATATGCTATTCCTTGTCCCTTGAAGCATGAATGGCTGAGATGCTCAGCAGTTCACAGGCTTAAGTCCCGAGTTTGTAAAGTAGTAGCAATTGTGATGGTGACTAATGAGCTGAATACCCATTAGCTTATTTATAATGCTGGTGATACAAGAAATGATCTCATCTGTGTCTGGAAAACAGCACAAGGAGGTGAAAGAGCTGCTCACAAACCCCAACATCGAAACAAAAACAACCCCAAAACCCCAAAAACCCCACTGCCGCAGACACAGAGCTCTGCTTGCATTGGCTCAAAGCCTTTCACATCCTCTGGTTGCAATGGTGCCAGTGAGACATCAGTGAATTCACCTTGGCTGCACGCACCGTGCCCAGGCCGTTGGCTGCAGTCTGTGCAATGACTTTCCCTGGTGCAGCACAGCCAGCTTGGCTGCTCTAACAGGACTTGGCTCTTGCAGCCACTAGCTCTGGAAGCAAACCCATCCCATCACCTAAATACATTGGCATCTCCATCCCGTGCAAGGCACAGACCTTTTGAGAGCAGTGAGTGCTTGAAGGGAGTGCAGCGGGTCTGTCACTTGTCCCTTCGCTATCTGGACAGCTTGTAATGAGATATGGAAGTGTAAACAGCTTTAAAACTGCCTAAAGAACACTGTTAATGCTGCCAATGGAACCAGGTATGGAGCAGCCTTTTTCTTTAAAAGGTGAGACTATTAAAGATGTGACAAAGCACAATGTAAATCCCATCCCCACCATGCTTGGTTGTTCCGGACGTGCGGTTGTTTCCATCACCCCTCTATGGGTGAGCTGGATTTGTCAGCTAAAAGAAACTGAATTAAACCCCAGTTCTGCCTCCACAAGGGCTGCTCTCAGGCTCATCACCAGCCAGCATCTGCTCAGAAACCCCAGTTTGGCTCCTTTCCTGGGGGCACATGAGGGGGGAAATACAATACCCTAAACCCAGGATAAATAAAACGCCATTGATCTTGGGGACAGGCTCATTTGCTGGATCCAGCACCCTTCACTGGCAGTGGATTCTCATTTGCAGTGGCTGAAAAGCTCAGCCCATGATGTTGCTTGAAAATATCCTGGTTTACCCCCATTTCTCATTCCCAAGGCTGTATCCTAAGGCACATTGTGAAATGGATAAAGCTGGAGCCCCCAGGCCAAAGTCTGGGAGAACAGTCAATAGGGAGGAAGGACCTTGTGCAGAGCTTACTTGTCTTGTTTGGTTTCCATCAATCATTGATTGGTACAGTGGCCTTTGAAAAGGGGAACTCAGCATTTAATGCTCTCTCTGGGCTTGCTGAGATGCTGCTGAGTTTGCTACACGGAGGCAAATAACCCCCATAGAAAACAGAGGTGGCACCTTCATCAGAGAGGTGACTGGAGCCAGGAGACCCAAGCAGAGAACCTGAGGGTGTGAAGACATCCGAAACCTTCACCCACTGCTTGGGACTATAAATTCATTGCAGACAAGCTATGAAACCCAGACCTCCTTTATCCCTGTTCCCAGCTCGAGTCACCGGATAACATCCCCCTCAACCATAAACCACATGTTACATTAAAAAAGCAGCACAGAAAAGAATGAAACACACTAAAGAAATGGTCTCCTGAAGCTCTGCCCCTTGGTGAGAAAAGCCCAGGGCACAACAAGAAACGATCCCTCTGGTTTTCCTTAAGAAACCCACATTTGCACCAGCAAAGGCAAATAATGAACCTGTGTCCCTGCTGCAGCACCTGTAAATCAATCAAAGAGAGCAGCATCAACATGCCGGTTCTCCAGACAGCAGTGGAGAGACAGGGAATAGAAACGGCAAAATCAGGGCTTGCTCAACCCCTCCAGCTCCAACCCCCCCATGTGGCTCCCCCGCTACTCTCAAATACACACACAAATAGATAATTTCTAGTTAACGCTAAATGCTGTTCAACCTACTGCCATAGAACCTGCTGATTTCTGGGGATGCATTCCCTAATCTTAACTTCTGCACACTCTCTCACATTCAATCCTACAGGAATATTCTATTTCTTGTTTTCCTAAGAAAAAGAGTGAGACTTTCTCTGCCAGAAATGGTGCAGAAACGGCAGAATTCCCAATCCAGAGTTCTGCTGACACTTGTAAAATGAAACAAGAACCTTTCCTCACTCATGTAAACAGTGAGAAACTTTTCCCCCCAGATCCAGTCCTTCGGATTCCAAACACTTTGAGCTCCTCTGGGCAGAAATCCCTGCCCTGCCCTGCAGACAGCCTCTGACTGACCCGTGGCAGATGGAGCACTTGGCTTTGTTGGGGTTCCTTGTAGACACATCCACATTGTGCAGACTTGCTGAGAGGCAGCAAGGACGATGCTAGCAACCCACTGGGTTTCCAGATACCCTCAAAACAGCTGTGTCTGTATGAACAACCTCCCCATGCCAGCCTGGGGTGAAAGCCATCCATGCACTGACCTGCGCCACCAGCAGCAGCAATGCACAGTCCCATTCACCTGCACCGAGTCCCAGCAGCATGCCCTGTGCAAGGAGCAACTCACCCTTCTTTGCTTGAAATGCATTTTGCATAGATGTATATAACGCACATACGTACACTGGAACTGATGGCACCAAGCCTGTCAGAGTTCAAGGAGCATCTGGATGATACTCTTAGTCACATGGTTTAGTTTTAGGTAGTCCTGTGAGGAGCAAGGAGTTGGACTTGATGATTCTATGAGTCCCTTCCAACTTGAGATATGCTTTTATCCTACACACACACATATATATATGAATTTCAGCCCCAAACCATGGTTTCGGTGTGATGGATGTGGCTAGGTGCTGGGTGCCCATCAGCCGCTCTCACTCCTCTCCTCAACAGGAAGAATATGAGATTAAAGATAAAGCTCATGGGCTAAGATAAAGGCAGGAGATACCCCGAGGCACCAAACCACCACTGGAGGAGCACCCAGCCATGGCACAGAGGGGACGCAGCCCCTCTGCAACCTGTGTTGCCCCACAATTGAATATCAAGCTCTTTTCACCAGCACAGCCCCAATGCAAACCAGCTGGCACGCAAGGCAGTGCTGCTGTTTGTCCTCCAGTGACTAAGAAAATGTGACTATGATGTGATCAACCCTCATGAATGCAGCCTGCTAGTGCCTGAATTTGATTTCTTGCCTAAACTCCAGCCAGCTTAACACAACATCAGTTTGGAAGCCATAAAACATGAGACAAACAATGTAAATCAATGTGACCAGCAAAAGTTAACAGGAAACAGGTTGTGCTCTTTATTTTCTGGATGCGAGAGCAGCTGGAGCAGCCACGATTACCTCTTGCACCCATTTGGTTACTTGTGAGCAGGGAAAACAGAGCTGAAAGCTGGCTTCATGTAACATGGGGTTTGGTGTAAATCAAGTGCACACGACTTAAAATTGGACAAAGGACAGAAAAGTCACAAAAAGAGGCAGATGAAATACGATTAATCTAAAAGAAGGGAGAAAAAACAAGTAGTAGAATCATAGAATAGTTTGGATTGGAAGGGACCTTCAAAGGTCACCTGGTCCAGCCCCCAAACCGATGTCTGGAGATGCTGGGATTTACTGCTTATCCAAGGGCTGGCAGCCAGGGCAGCGGCGTGCATCGCTGCAGGGGTAGATGCCTATACTGTGGGGCTACAAATCACTGCACCTCACACCTCTCTGGGTATTGCAAGGCAGGCAATAAGGCTGCAGAAAGCTCAGTGTCACTTCTCCCTGCAGCAGATACATCCTCACCCAGCCATGGTCAGTGCTATGCTGGAGGGTCTGAGCTGTGTTCACTGACAGCACCTGATACCTTAGGCCTGGGGGGCTGCAAACGATAGCAGGGATAAAGCCAAAACATCGCAGTGGGAATGCTGGGAGCCAAGCACTGTGCTTGCAGAACAGGACTTGAGAAGCCATCAGGATCACCTCACAGAGCACCCTGCTGATAGAATCCTTCTCACAAGCTGATCAAAGCCCAATAAAACCCCTTTCCATTCATTCCCCCCACCCCATTCCCTTTACAAAGCTACTGCAAAACCCTGGCAGCAGCACCCCCTCACTGGTGCGTGTCCCTGTCCCCACAGGATAACAGCTTGATAATGCTGCTAACATCATCACATCTCCAAATGTGCAAACCCAAAAGGGGTTTCTCCAACACCAGCCCCATGGAAGAGCATCCCTCTCACCCCTGCCCCAGTGATGCAACCCCCAACTCACAGCACTGCTGAAGTTCACCTTTTTAACCTTAAATAGGCGACGTTGGTTCCCACGGGCTGCGCTGAGTGGCAGCGAGTGCTGTCTCCGGGCAGACTCCGTGCTTCCCACTGCAGCCACTGACCCCAATGGGATCAGCAGTGTTTGAAGAAGGGCTCAGGCCAGAGCCTGGTTTCAGGCAGGTCGGGAGGGCTCCGAGAGGCAGCTCAGGACATGCATGGGGGATCTTCCGCGATCTCTTTCTACCAGCTGCTATTTCTTCCCCACCCACTTTTATAGGAGCCTGATAGCTCCCATTGGCTCGAGGCACACTTATTATAGTGACTACTATGACCCATTTAAATTGCATTAAATAATTCCTCAGTTCATTGTCCTGCAGAGATTAGTTACATATAAGCATATTTTAATGATTAACTATTGGGCTCCGCTGAGGCCCCAGCAAACAGGCAGGATCCGCAGCCTCCCTCTGCTTGTCCTTCCGCTCCTGCCAGCTCCCTGCTTCATCACCAGCCCCACAATATTTATTGCTTTCCTCAGAGCCTCCACTCCTATCCTGATACAACCAGCTCAGCTGGCACTGGAAAGAAGGCTCCAGCTCAGCTGGCACTGGAAGGAAGGCTCCAGCTCCCAGAGCTGCAGAAAGGCTGGGAAAAAGGCTGGGAAAAGCCCAACACCCAGGGCCCAGAGCAGCAGCAGCAGCAGCTTTGGGATGTTAAATCATAAAGGAGCAGCGTTTATGGAATAAACTGTAGGGTTTGGGGCTGAATTGGAGGCTTTCTCCATACACTGAGTGCTAGAGATGGGCTGGGCCCGATGGTCTGACCTCCCTCTCCATTGCTCTGATGAATCCCAGCGAGATGCTGCAAGTGGTGAAGTTACCTGGGACAGAAGTCAGGTTTTGTGCATTCCTTGCCTTGGGCATTTCTTCTCACACATTCCCCCTTCCCAATCGAGCAGCAGCAAAATCCAGGCCTGGATTGACCTTTAGAGCCACTCCTGGCATCTGTGCGCAAGGAAAGTATATAAACCAGCAGCAACTGCTCATCCACACCATCCGCGATCTTTATCACCCAAGCCCCCTTCCCAAGCAACCCAAAGCACATCAACCCCGTGCAACAAGCCCAAACAGGATTGAATGCATTCCACCAGTATAACATTGATCACTCATATGCTGCTCACCCCATCTCATCCCACCAAACCTGCTGGTTTCCAAGATGGGCAGCAACCATGCCACTGAGGGCATTCAGCATGGATGGGACAGCCCCACATGGAGATGAGTTCCATGTGGATCACAAGGAGCATCTTAGGGCCGTTTCCAGCACAATGCTGCAGCGTTCTGGCTACCTTCTCCCATTACTTCAACCTTTGGGGTCTCACCTGAGGTGTGACACATGGGCAGCGTGTCCTGTCCCACTCAGAGCACCCTCACAGGGTTTGGGAAAGAGACAACTTTGTGCTGAGCCCACACCCAGGGCCAGGACATTGCACAGGAAAGGGGAAGATGTTTAAATTGGCCTAAATGTTGAAACTGGATGCTGAGGTGTGGGCAGCTCAAAGCAGCAGCGTCTGGGGGGTTCTATGGGCTCTGCTGGGCGATGAAGGAGCAAACCTGCTGGGAGGAAGCATTTGGATCCCAATAGTATTCCAGTGGGTGTTTTCAGTGCTTCCTTTTTCCTCCCTCACAGCCGCCCTCCGGCTGCTGCATCCCTGGAAGCCTTTAGCCACAGCCTTTTCTAAGGGGAAAACAAAGCCTTTGCAGATGAAGCTGAAGAGTATGAAACCCCTCTTGAGATAACAAGTAGCAGATGGACATACAATGCTGAGGCTGGGAAGGGGCTGGGATGGAGCTGCCCTGGGATGGAGGAACAGGAGTCAGCCCAGGGATAGGAACCCAACCACTTTCCTCATGGGACAAGGGACACCAGGAGCCCAGCACATCAGGATGGGGACTGGGGAGGCATCAAGGTGTTTGTGCTGCAGGTTTCCCCCAAACCCGATCTGCTTTCTGCCCACCCGCGGCACTTTGGAGCTCACCATGTCCTGCTGCGTACCCCTGCCCATGGCAAGCCCCTCAGAGAGCTGAACACACCTAAATAACAAAGAAACAGCAATCTGAATGAGGCAATGAACCGTCTCAACCCCACTGCTGATAAAAGACCCCGGGTTCACCTCAGCTGATGCTCTCCTCTGGACAGGAGGCACAGGTTTTGCTGTGGCAAACCCCTCGAAGGTCCTTTTAGACCTGGCAAAAATCTCTCCAGCTCCACAGAGCATTTGTAAAGCCTTTGGCACGGCCCCAGGGGTTAACTTCCACTAGATATAAAAGTACATGCATGTATGAAGCGTGGGAAGAGGTGGGGAAGCAGAACACACACCACACACACACACACCCCGCTCACCACTGAGCTGGATAATTTCAACCGCTCAGACCTTCTATTTTGGGATGCCTTTTTCTTGACAGCATCTGGTCTGTAACAAAAGGGATTTGCTTCCCCAAACTGACATCCAGCGACAAAGGAACCCCCAAGGACCAACACGAGGCACGGTGCAACTCCGATGGGAGCAGCATGAAGACGCCCGGTTACTCGTTTCCAGCTGGGACTGATGATTTGAGCTCATCCCCTTCCTCCTGCACTGATAATCCAGGTTAAAGCCCTGCTCCATGGCCCCACGGCTGCCCCAGCTCACGTTAAACATCACCACCCTGTGGCTGGGAAGCGATGGGGCATTCAGTTAGGGGTGAGAGGTGGAGGACACATCATGCACACAGCGGGTGTGAGAGGGTTTGAGCGCAGCTTTTGGGGGTTGTTTTGCTGTAAATAAGCAACGAAGTTTCTGCCTGGCCCCATAAAGCAAAGGCCGAGTGGTTGCCGCCACTGAGAGGTCCTCTCAGCAGGCACCGAGCAGGAGCCCCGCAGGGCAGAGCACTAATTGCAAGCAGCAGTGGGGCAGTGAAGCTGCTCATTAGGAGGAGGACAAGGGGTGGGATACACAAGCAAGGGCTTTAAACCACAGCGAGCCCTTGAGCTCAGTGCTAAAGCTCACCTGAGGGGACCGAGGGCACCGGTGCCACCTCTGCCACCCTCCCATGCTCCTGCAAAGCATCACCCCTCTGCCTCCCCAGGCTGGATGTGGCAGAGATGCTAGTGAAGAGCTGGCCAGGGGATGCTCCTTAGCACCAGCCACAGCTCCCGCCAATACTTGGTCCTGCCGGGACTGTTTGCAACATCCCTGAGCACTCCCTGCAGCTCCCTTCCCAGCTTCACTACATGCATCAAATCCACCCCGATGACTTCTGGCTTCCCCATCTCTTCTCAGATGTTCTCTCACCCCACTTGGCTGGTTCTCAGGCCAGCTTTATTCTAATTATCTTTACAGTTGAACAGCCTCTCTGCTACCTTTGAGGGTTGTTTCTATAATGTTAATAAAATAAAGATCCTTAATGCAGAGGGAAATGAATTCAAGCAGCATGTGCACAGAGACTCCTGCCTGTGGCAAGCAAAAGTTCTTGGGCCCTGAACTGTTTCCTAACTGCTCGCTGCATTTCAGTTGTGCTTTGGCTGCAGCTCTGTCTCTTTTTCAGCACAAGTCTTTCTTTTTGCTCAGTAAAAGCTTTGCAGCAGGACTTCTTTCTGTGGGAACACAAAATATTTTCTCTGTCAACGTCTTCAGCAGCTCCAACCTAAACAACGCTGCCATCTCCTCCCTCCAGGATGCTGGCCGGATCCCAATCAGAGCCTCCACAGAGCAGCCCTTTGGAAAGGAGGCTAACGTGACCTTCCTCTCTCTGGGAAGGCTATAAAATATCAGTCGTGGTTTTAAAGGGTACTTTGGGCTTCTTTAGAGAGCCCCTGGGCTCATCTGGGGGTGTGTGAGGGGGCTGGATGCATCCAAGCTGCTGTTGGAGTATTTTTAAGAGCTTTAACATCCCAAGGAGAACTAGTTCCCTGCTTGCCTTGACCCAAACCTCTTCCTCTTTTACAGGATTGCACTCGGGAGCAGGGATCCCAATCCCTGATCTCTCAGTGCAGCACTGGATCATCAAGTCAGTGGTAAGGAAGCAGTGTCCTCAGGGCAGGATGTCACCAGCCAGATGAAGGCATCTCTCTCATGGGCAATGAAGAGGTGCGATGCCCATGTTGGTGCTCAAAGCTCATTTGGTGGCTTTCCAGCTGCTTGCTCCCTGCCCTACTCCTCCCATGTCCCCAACATCAGCTCTAGCATGGCATTCACTCTGGGACACCAACTGGATCTTGCCTAATGACACTAACACCCTGCTGCTGCAGAAAGGTCAGATTTGGTGTCCCCACATCTCCCTTTGCACACTCTGACTGCGGTAACACCAGGCGCTGCCCTCTCCATGTTTTCCTTGAGCCGCAGGCTGCTCCCACAGATGCAGCTGTCAGGAGAGCAATGTCCACGTATGCCAGCATAGGATCTGCTCTCACCATTGTGTTTTAAACCCAAGAGGAACCTGTGTAGTTCAGATTTTCTGCATAAACACCACCCTCTGATTGCCATTAAATAACTTAAACTGCTGCTCTTGCAAAGCATGACCTGTCCCTGCTGAAAGCTGCTCTTGCAAAGCATGACCCGCCCCATGATGCTGGCATACCGGTGCTTGGCAGCCCACCCACAAGGGACCACTTCCCTTTGGCTCCACAGCTCAGCCCCATCCTCAGATTTGATCTTGTGCCCAATTCACGAGCACAGATGTTTTCATTAGAAAGTCATCTCAAAACAGTTCAGCTCCTCCTGAACTCTGCTGCAAACAACGGGAACGATATGCAGGGTATGCAGGACATGTCTTGATGGTGGGGTAATTCCCAGGGGTGCAAGGCTGTGATGTCTGGCAACTCCCTGTCCTGTGGAATTCCTAACTTAACTCCCTGTAACAACCTCCAAGCATTCATAGATACACAAGTACACGGTCCTATCGGGGCTGGGAGCAGAGCCTGTGAGCACAGTGGACACCCGCATGTCCAGTGGGACAGGATCATATCACAGCAGTGTTATGGGCACCCACATGCTGGTCTCAAAGCACAGGGAAAGCTGAGGGCTGCAACCTCTCCTCAGCTCCTACTAAAACGACTCCTTTACCTGTCAGGATGCACAAAAGGACAGAACAAGGCCTTGGGCAGTGCACCTGGTGTCAGCCTGGTTGCAAACCCTGAGAAAGAGAGAAGAGAGAAGAGAAACAACCTCCCTAAGGCCATACGCCAGTGGCAGAGCTGGCATTTGCTGCCTGATCCCACCTCCAAAGGCACTATGTAACTCTCCAGACATCATCCATCCTGCCACACCAGCTCCTCGCTCTGCATCTTCCACTCCAGCACTGCCCATCTGCAGAGGAGGAAATAGATCTCTAAGGACAAAGAACTGACCTTTGGGAACAGCAGGAGCTGAGTGTTAGTGCCTGCCTGGTCACCGTGTCACCTGGAAAGGACAATGGCTATCACTCACATTTAATGTAAGGCTGTATTTCTATGGGGTGGTTACCTTGTGAGCATTGCCTGCTTGTGCTGGAGAGAAGTCAACTGAGATACTTCCGTAAGTCCTTCTCAGTTACCAGGAGCATTTCATAACCACACACGTTCAGTGTATCAGTGAGGCAAAGCTCACGGGGGAAGCTCTCTGTTATTTAGACCAATTGCTACAAGCAAATAAACCAAGTTTTCAGGCATGAAAGATCTTCCTGCTCCTTCTGCAGTCTGTCATTTGGAAGAGCCTGGCATCTGCTTGCTCTGGGAACTGGTAGTAGGGACAAGCTGAAATAGGCTGGTTATGGGTAGCAGATGGAAAATGAAGTAAGAGAAGTCGGAAAAGCCCCATCTCAGCCAGGCTGAGGTGCGCACAGACTCCCCCAACTCCCCTTCCCCTGTCAAAGCCCAAAGCATTTCAGAAGTCACTCAACAGTAGCTTTCAAGACCGACGCTTTCGAAGCCTGTGTCCAAGCACAGAGAAGCAGATTTCATGCCTAGAAGCAAAGCATTTTCTGGGATGCAGAATGTGCTGCTTGTGCATTGCCATGGCAGAGCTGCCACCCCAGGGGGGCGGAGGCAGGAAAATATTTAGTCATAGACAATGCAGTACAGGGAGATTGTGCATTTCAAAACCAGGATCCAGAATAACCTCAGTGGCGGTTGGGTTAACTCACCCATGGCTTGACTCAAGGGGCCGAGCACAGCCAGCATGAGTGAGTGAATGGTTCTGTATCTCAGGTCAAATGTAAGGCAGTGAAGAGGCTCTATGGATTAATTTGGCCTGTGGAACAACATTAAGCAAAACTCAACAGAAAACTGTTACTAAGATCACACTGAAAGACCATCTTACCCCAGCAGCATCCCGGGACACAGCCTTTACACTACAGGATCCTCATTTGGAACAGACTCAACTCACTGCTGTAGCTGCAATGTGCAGGGCACACCACTAACACTGAGCAACTTCAGAAACGCTGACTTCAGGCTGCAGCACGATGAAATGACACGCACAACATAAAACCCTGCTGCCATTGTGGCAGGACTGTCCCCTTCCCTTTGTCACATCCCAGAAATGAAGTATCTGCACTGTGCCAGAGCCCCAAAGCACCCACCAGCAAAGAGGCCACTGGGCATGAATGGAAAATGAGACAAGAGAGAAACCCTCAACTTGCTGCCTCTCAGATCTTAAGGAGAGCAGCCTCTGCCTCTTTGCTGACAAGCAACTAAAACCATTCCAAGTGCATAGTGTGAGGGAAACCAGACAGCCAGGAACAGTGGGGTTGGAGATCACCCAGTTCAACCTCCTCACTCACACAGGGTCAACCAAGTCTTTCCGCTTCAACCATCAGGTGGAAGAAACACATTTCCAGCAGGATGAAGTGCAAAGTATGACGCAAGCAGCCTGCAGCTCTCCCCAGGCAGCCTCCAAGATGGGTCTGGGACCAGCAGGAATTTGCTCCAGGATATGTGCTGACTGCTCTGATACAACTCAGCTGTGTCCTAGTTACATTTCTCAACTTTATTTCTTCTACGGTGTAACAGCTTTAAAACCACGTCCAGATTGATTACTTGTCCTGTGTCAGGGTCTGCCAGGATTAAGGCAGTGCAGGCATCCACCCCTTCTGGACTCTGATGTGGCTGGTTTATCATTTTAAGGCATGATTCTCAAATGGTGTAAATCAGCTCAGTTTTGTTCAGCCTCTAAAGCAATGGCTTGTCTATGACTAGTAGAGCCTTTCATAACTAAAGTTACCTACAGAGCTGTTCATGATAGAACCTTCCTAAAAACATTTGCATAAACACTTTCAGACACTCTGCAGATGTTGCTTAACGCCTTCAGCACACTGAGACATTGGGCTTGAATGCCACTCCAACATACTGCTTCAGTGTTGTTTCACTGCATGCTCCATCAGAAAACCTGCTCCAGAAGAAAGTCAAGCCTCCAAATGTTGGGGGTTTGCTTTTTCTAATGAAGACCACACACCTTTACCTAGGGAACAAACCACACACACAAACAAAATGCCTTTTGCTCCCTGTGAGACAAGGAGAGCTGGTCAAATTCTGCACTTCAGTGGTGGGCAGCAGCCCCCTATGCAGTCCTGCCATGGTCTGACCACCACTAAATCTGCCTGGCTCATTGGTAGGGATTTCCTGGATCTTCACAAGATTCCCTGTGGACATTTCTGCCCCCAGTGTATCCATTTCCCAGCTCTGGCGAACAGCCAGGTAGGAGCTCCTTCTCCTCCAATAAAACAAATGCTCTAACAAAACTTCTCCAGCAAGGGCTGCCAACCAAAGCCTAGGGCAAGCTGCCCTTCTTGGGCTTGAATTTATGAGAAGAGGAACCCTGCGTATTTAGAAGTATCAAAATGGGAGAGGAATTCTGGCAGCTCATTCTCTCTTTCTCTCAGAGCAGTGCTGAGAGCACAAGGAGCTGCCCTAAGCAGAGCTGTCAATGAGCCAAGAGCCAAACATGCAATAGAGAATAAACATGAGGAACATGTAAGAAATGAGAAAGCTAAAAGCAATATGCACTTCTTAAATATCAGAAAGTGAGGAATACACTGCCACTCTGTTCTTAATACTAGGGACCAACCTTTGAAGCGCCCAATAAACACGTATGCTTTCTTGCACCTGTGACACGTCAGGCCACCATCTCTTCATGCCATCTTCTCTCCTTCAAAAGAATTAGCAGAGTATATTTATTGCTTTAGGTAACTGATTCGTTAACAAAACACAGCCCTGGGAGAGAGGCACATCTTTCATGTAAGACACAGGACACTGAAAAGATGGTATCACATAAGCAAGATAAGACATTTGCTTTCCATAAACCATTTCCGAGTCTTGGCTTTCCAAAAAAACACACCTGAGAGTAAACAGCACAACATGAACCTGCTCTCAGCACCACCACAATAACTCACCTGCATTTGCAGGATCAGAGAGCACAGACAGCACATTTAAAAATGAGTTCTTGATGTAATGCAGATGTCAAAATACAAGAACCCTTCAAATGTTACTTAGAATTACATTTATAGGGAACTTAGAGTTTATGTACCTGAACTGAGCCTGAAAGAGCTGCCCATGCATTTGCACAAGTTTAATACATGTGTCCATCTGGAACTGATTTTGATGACAAGGTTAAATACAACAGCAAGCTCTTGTATCTTGTACAACACATATACAGCAGAGGACAACATGGATGCTGGCAAAAATCCATCCCGATAACAAATCAGCAATTCCCAAGCTGGAACACCCAGCTTCAGAGATCTGTTAAAATATTCTTGCTGGCTAAAGGCACTTGCAATTTGGTTCCATCTGCTTTTTGTAAGCTTAGAACGTGCTTCAGTAACTTCATTTTAGAAGAAGACAGCTAAAAATGTAAACACTTGCAGGCCAAGGCCAGAGCATGTAAAACCATGACTGCTATGGGTGAAAATGCTAATTTTGGTATTAATTGCACGTCATTCTGTGCTCTGATCTACTTATCTCTTTTGTTTTGCTGCACATTTAGAGAGAAAAATGCATAATGATGTATCACAAAACTCACCAAGGACTTTTCCCTCTAATACTACTACACTTCCCCAGTCAAAATGCAGCTGTAGTCTCCAGCTTTGGAATGCATTTTAGATAAATTATCTTTAAGAGGTAACAAATATATTTTCCAGTTATTTACTCCTCTCTCCAAACATCAAAGCATCTTAAAATACCGTGGAAATGCGTATCATAAATCCCCCAGACACTGGAAGTTATCTCTCCCTTTCATATACAACTCAGAAAGCATAAATTCTTTGTCTAAAACCACAAAATAAAACCATGGCAGAAGCAGAGGAAAAAAGTCAGACATCCTGATCCAAACTCTTATATCTTGTCTATAAGATATAGAATTCCCAGGATACACTTCAAGCTTTATTTCAGTACATTATAACTATAAAAGAATGGTCTGCAGTCATCATAAAAACCAGTGCCATGTATAACTCATGACTTCATGTATATATATGTATACTACCCAAATGATTTATTACAATCAATGCTTTCAACATTAACTACTTGTTCCTGAAATCTTTAATCAGGCAAAAGCTCAGTACAAAGAAAATTCTGCTTTAACCAGGACTGATTCTCATTCTTCCAAACCAGATTAGGACTCCAGTGCTGACTCATTCATTTATTTCATGGTCATGAGCATGTTCACAAGACTGTGGCCTGTCTATATATAACTACTGAAACAAACATTTGAAGGGAAAATATACACCTCACCTAAATGCTCTTCTGTCTGTATTACTAAGAGCCTTAACAGCCGAGTCCAGAGCCTCAGCTGCTGTAAACTGGTTCAATGCAGCTGATTATGGTGGTAATACGCTGATTTAGCTGATCTGGATTATTCTTTAATCAAGAAATGCCAGACATCCTTGAGAACAGTACTCTTCCAACAGATCCTCTCACTTCCATGATGCCAACAGCCTACATGAAATTGTCTGGCCAAATACCAAGCAGCTTTTGTACATTACTCTGTTCTGGTCACTGAAAAGAGCCCTCTTCACAAACAGCTCCACAAGTTGGCATTGTATTGTAGAATGCATTCTGAAAACCAGTTGGGCAATTCAAAACCATATGAAAGCAATTATAATTTTAGCACTGCTGTGATAATTAAAACAGTGCCAGCTGTATATGAGCCTATTCAAATGCACAGCTGTTACACGGGCAACGGAAAAAATATAAAAACTTTAGATTCTGTGCCCCATAATTTCCCAGACATTACAAACTCAGTTATTACCATCCCTGTTTATGACAAAATGCCAAAACAATAGTGTCATTTTCCATGCTTTCTGGTAAACAATGGGTTCCCTCATCACCTCTGAGTCAATGATGTCCAATACAAGATGAAACTGGTATCAAGTAAAAAGCAGAAAAATATTAGCTGATTCTCTTCTGCTGAAATGGTTGCCAGCTTTGGTCTAGATGCCTCCTAAGCCTGGGCACTTTTGTCTTCAGTTGCCATTGCTGAGTCTCTCTGCTGTTCTTCAGGATCCCCTGGAAGAATACTGGTGACTGTCTGGAGAAGTGACTCAATCTGCTCTTCTGTCAGCCTTTCCTCACTTTCTTCTACCATCTGCAGGTTAAAAAAGCACACTACTGTAATCATTAAATCCATACTTCCTTCCTTGTTCTGAATCCAAACAGAAGGATTCAACTAATTGGGAAAGAGAATTCTCAATGGATGCAAGACATAGTCTGAGCTCATTGCAAAAGCATTTTACAAAGTGGAACTCTTACAATATTCAAAAATAAAGACAGAAGAGCTCCATTGTTAACTGCTACAATTGGCACTCCATAATGAGACCCTGCTTGCTTTACAGCAAGCAGAATGACACACTCAGAACAGGCTTTCCTCCCTGGTTTCTTCTAAAGCCTCTCTCATCGGTACATGTCCATATCTTGAGCCAAGCTTTTCGTTTAGCTCATGTGAAAACCTAACTTCCAGGCTGATTTTCCTAAGTTCCTGTTCTTTCATGTATGAACTGAACTGAGATGACAGAGAGTGGTTAACTGAACCTTTCTATCTTATCCTGCACTCAGACTATAAGTAAGCAGGCCATAAAAGAAACCATCTCATTCTAAGCAGCTATACTTTATTGGAATGTGCTTAGACTGTGAGATTCCTGAAGATAAAGGTATATAAAGCTCTGAGCAACAAAAAACACGCTGTCACGAATCAACAGTAAAATTCCCTACAATTAATTAGGGCCCTACTCTCACTGTGGGAACTCCTGAATCACTGCTACCAGTAAAAACAACTGCCTTAATTTATAGGCAGCTGTTAAAAGGAAAAGCTTGTCAGAGGCCTGGAAAAGCAAGCCAAAAGAACTCTTCAAACGCAAATGAAACCAATTAGGATTGTGGGGTTTGAGATTTTCTTTTTTATACAAAGTCCTTTAGAATGTCCTTTGAAGCACAGCGATTTATATTAAATTACGATTCCAAGCCAATGCAGTTTTAATCAGTTCTAGCTATAAATTGTCAGCTATGCAGACACATATTTGCCTTGTAAATAGCAGAGTGGTATATTCGATTAACTCAATTTTTTTCCCCTTCAATGTCCTATGAGCCCTCTTTGCACAATCTGATCATCTTTCATCAGCCATTACCCTCAGATACTAGAACCCACTCATGTAGCACAGGCAGAGAGTGCATATCCATTTGCAAATGACTGTTTCTGGGACCATCCTGATCAAAGGACGAAATCTGTGGAGTGGCCTTCCATGTACTGTTAATTCAAGAACTACTGTAGGACCCTGGCTTGAAAAACAGCCCTGGCTCTCCTTACCACCAGCTGCTATACTACACATTGTGCATTAGAATATACTAAAACACCTCCTAATATTACCCTTCTGTGTAAGCAACTCCTGCAGCTACTGAAGTGGTATCAGATAATTGCCTGCTAGGCTGCATTTCAGAAGTGATCATCTCAGCAGCTTGACTAGCACACCTTGGAGCATCAACAACATACAATCCAGTGCACTAAACTGCGTGCATACACTCGCTGTTGCCAACAATGCTGACAAAGCCACTACTCTGTAGATGACCCATGCTATTAAGTTCTGTAAAGGGTTATTAATTACTATTACATTGAATTTTAAAAGTGACAGCCCCATAGCTGCAGGAACTGTGCAGAGAAAAAGCTCACATCCCTTGGACAGGCAGTATCACTTAAGGCAGGTTAATTTTGCTCTTAGTGGCCAATGTCTCCCACATTTATTACCATCCCACTGCTTTCTGATTTTCAGAAAAATGGCCCCTTGACTAGTTTAATTTATTGGATCACATGGAGTCAGACCCTCTTCCCCATTTAAATTTTATCCCTCCCTAGGTATCTCCTTTCTCTTTCTTCTCCAGAAACTTCCTCCTTTAGGTGCTAGCTTCAGGTAGCCAGCAGCCACAAGGATTTAATCAGAAGTAAGAGAATAGAGAGTGATTTCTAAATTAGCATCAACTCTTCTCAACTCCTGCATTTAAGGACACTTATATGAGCATCTAACGACTGCTTCTGACGTGCTCCTCAATGCCAAATGAGTAACACCCCAGCTCCCAGTATGAACAAGCATGGTGGTGTCATTTGTACTGGCTGAACACAGAAGCCTGCAAGACTGACAAATGGTGGATATGACTCAGGACATCAACAGATGATCTCTGGTGGTTGCTGTGACAGTTTAAGAAATCATTTTACCAGAAAGCTGATGAAAGGAAATAGCCTCACATGTTTCAGATGCTTTGATGCTGATGTCTCATTAAACTGCTGTGAAAAGCATCTTAAATGAAAGATGCCAGATATTGCACCTAGGAGTGGGTAATGCAGCTCCAAAACCCCTTCTGTTGACAGATCCACAGCCTCTGCCAGATGGAAGTGGTAATTCCTTAAACTACCGCAGCAAACTCATCGGGGGCTCACCTCCCAGTGCCTCCAAGCCATGCATCCTCACTACCAGCTCCCACACCAGGAACTACCAATAGTCAAAACTCTGTATTAGGCAGCATGGACAACTTATTATTCCAGGTAATGCTTCAACACTGTTCTGCTGTGATATTAGTCAAGAGTTCAAAGGATCAAACACATAAGCTACAAAAATCAATTTCTTTCAATCCTCAGGGAAACAGTGTGAGCAGTGACTTATAAGCAATTAGGAAGCTGCAAAGCAGGATGCCAAAAGGAAAAACACAAAGTTAAGCACAGAGAGCATGTAGATAGGGACAAAAGAAACTGTCCAAAAAGAAAACAGATCTCGAGTGAAACAGAAGGTCACTCAGAAGCTTATTCTAGATTCAACAGATGTTCAGAGTCTTCTGATATATGAGCCAAAATACTTCTGCTACTGATAGTACTAGGAAATAATGTTATACTCTGAAGAGAAATTAAGTGTATGAAAAAGCCTTGGAGGCAAAAAGAAACAACTATATTCAAGTATCTGCTTTTCCAGCAAGAATCTTACCAATAGATGAAAAAAACCTATCAGAAAACCTTGCTGACCTCTAACTTGCAATTGGCTGACAGTGCTCAAGCAACAGCTTCGAACCATAAGCAGTCAGGAACGCGAAGTTTATACTAAGGAAAACAAAAATGTTAATGCTTTTAATAAATGTATGACATAAGATGTTTACATTGGCAGTGCCACAGGCACCAAATGGAAATAGATTGTCCTCACAGACGATGCCATGTGCTAAGTGTAGGTTATCGTCAACCAAAGCTCCACTGAACTGTGAATTTGAAATATGTAGGGATTTGTGCAAGCAGTAGAGTTGGACAATGTTATAGTAACAGAGTTGATTGATAAAAAGCACTTATTCTAGATAAATACTTGTCTTGCAGCATGAGCTGCTGCAAGACAAGCGTGCCTCCTCAGGACTGAGAGCAAGGATTTGCTTGAAATGAACACAAGAGACAGGCAGTAAGCCATGCCAGCTATGCTGCTGCTTGTAATAAATAATTCCTGAGCTGTTACAGCTTTTCAGCATTCAAATCTATACTATCCCAAAATAACTGCAGTGTTCTTGTAGCAAATGTTACGGCATGCCAATGTCATTCGTCCATATACACAGTGTTTGCTAGGAAACGGAACTACGTGGTCAAGATCAACTCAGTCAAGTCAGACCTCCATGACTTATTTCACTCAAACTTGTAACACTTATTAAGCTCTCACTGCAATGTATTATTACACTAAGCAATTTTCACATTTCATTTGTCCTCCAGCTAATGCTCTGAACAATATAATCTAGCAGATAACTAAAGAAGGAATCAAAGAAGGAAACAGGAAAACTTTGCTAATAATTGGCATACAATCCTTAAAAAAAGGAGGCATGCTCCCCCTGCAGCTAAGACAGACTTTTCAAGCCTGAGTACCTAAAGTTGCTCCTTACTTTATCAATGACTGTATTGACAAAACCAGCCAGATCTTCAGAACTGTGGAATATACACAACATACTCACAAGGCAGCTGAAGCCCCAGCACTGCTCACCTTTGAGAGCAATGTTACCTGTACTTAAGAGCCTAATAACCAATTTTCCACTTGCCTAAGCACCTCATAGCTACAAGTGTTGAGCCATAGCTTATGTATTGACTTGATTTCAAGTACTCAAGGAGTCCAACTAACTTCACTGGACTTAAAGCTTAAAATCAGGCAAATATTTATTAAATGGAGAATACAGCAAAAAAAGGATGCCAATTCTGTTCTACTCTCCACATTAATCTATGGATAGGCTTCCTAACACAGCAAAATGAAACACGCATCCAGCATCCATCACTGAATGTTGCTACATGAGAATGAAAAGACAAATCACTTGCCAAGTGTGGAATTAAACACTGGCAGATGCCTTGCACAATAACATAACCGCTACTGGGAACCAGAGCTGGGCTTATTAAACAAATGTGTATGTGGAATATTTTAGTACCACGCAGCCTTTCCCAGCTGCACATTCTAACAGTAGCTTTTTTTTAATGGAGCACTATGTATGAGTTTCTCAGAGGAACAAAACAACCACAATTACCAAATCAGAACATAGTAATAGAATTCCATTAAGTAGTAAGTCCCATTAAAACCTGCTGATTCATTCTCACGGCAGAAAGCTAGTTTTCAGAAGCTTTTGAAGACTTCATTTATGGTGCAGGTAAATCAGAAAAGACCAGCTCGCCTGACTACCAAGCTAATTTCAAACATCAAAATGTTTGTTCATAGAATAAGTGCACAACTCTGCGTGTTAGTAGTGCCATATACATATGTAAGCACAAAACATGAACACAGACATATAAACATGAATACTTGCTCCTTTTTATCCAGTGAAACAAGGACAAACATTTTAGGAACATGCTTTCCCTAATTATAGCCATCCCTTGTCTTTTCTGCTTACCCAAATACAAGCAAAGTATAAGAGACTTCACCATGCTCCCTGTGCTTCTTTTCAGCTTTCATTGCTAAGGTTTAGCCTGTTGAAACATGACAATACACTGCAAATTAAGAAGCATAAATAAAGCCACACTAAAGAACCCTGCAAAGTTCTTTTAGAACTGAGAAACTCTCTCAAGGATAAGTAATACTTGATGGGTAACAAATGCCAGCATCACAGAAGAGAACAACCTGTGGGTTTAAAGCTATCATCCATTTGAATGTTCTGCTAAAACCTCTATTTAAAAAGTAATCAGTAAAAGAGAAGGGTCTGATCCCTTCCAAAGCTATCAAGCACGTAATTTAACTCCAGTGTAGGAGATATGTATTTTATGAGAAAATGACTGCTACTTCCTCCTTTGAGCAGTAATTTGAAATTGTTCAGTAGGAACATGCTCATAGAAAAAAAAGCACACAAAAAAGAAATAAAGTTAAAGACTGAGTGATTGGATTAATGTCCCTCAGAGATAATTAACCAAGTAGGCAAAGACGGGAGCAAAATATATTGTTGAGAATGTAAAATGATTAAATCCTCTTAACATCTTTCGTTTCCAGAAGGATAATTTACATTATTTCTTTTCATTCAACAATAAAAGACCATTTGTTAGGCTGGTTATGCAGAGCCCGTAAGATGAGGTACCAAGCTCTCTGAGACGGAAATCTAGTCTTCAAAAGCACAGAATTGAAATCCACTTTTCCATTCAGAGAGAAGAATGTGGAGCAATTTGTTCATTAGAAAAGATGATGTTTAATCTTCAAACCCCTCGTGCTCCAGCATTAAGTAAAGCTGGTCCACTGTCACAGTTAGATGAACACCACTGTTTTGTTTGTTGTTCCTCCTTTGTGAATTGAATCACTGAGCCGGGAACAACATATGCTAAAGATTAAAACAGGTCAAGATAGCTGCAATGTGTACAGTGATTTACCCTGTGGGATATGAATTAGAATTTCATGCTCCTTTTGTTGCTATTGTTGTTTGAAAGTAAATCCTCACATGCATTCCAGAAAAGACAAATATGAACAATTACAGCGATTTATGCATAAAGATTTACAAAGGAACTTGAGATAAAAAGATCACAACATAAGTTTGCTTTTTAGCTTAAATACGACCTTATCAAAATTGATTTATTGTGTGCATGCAACAAAAGACAGAGAATTTTATAGAAGCGAATAAAAACACAAAAAGCTGGAAAGGCAAAAAAGCAACAAGCAGTAGTAAACATAACTATCCTCTCACATCAGCTATTAAAAGCCTATAAGATAATCCTGATTCCGTTCCATGGACAGGCAGCACTGAGCAAAAGGTTGAAAACGTATTACAGGAAGTGAGAGACAGAGACACAGCTTGGGTGGCATTTTGTTTAAAGCTTTTAAAACTGATTTGCCTACATTAGATGAAGTGGTCAGAAGTCTCCATCATCATTTATTTCTGATTCAATCCCAGGAGTGACTCAAAGCTTTTCAGTGGCAGGGGAAAGTTCGATGAAAAGAGAATCAAGGTGATTTCAGACCTAGTATTCACTTCTCTGTAGGCTGTCTCTCATTCACTAACTGCAGCGAATTGACTTGCCTGTATGAAATATGTGAATGGGTAATCTTCTCCCTACTGACACCAAAGAAGAGAACACTGGTAGCCTCTGCCACTCTGCATTATTTTATACTCAAAAGATGCTCAGAGAAGACAGAGTTTGTGTGTTCAAAAGAAGCTGCGCTGCTACAATCACTTTCCTCAGTCCTTACCAAACCCCAAAATCATTCAAGACAGCAATCAAACAAGCAAAATCATTTCCTTGCTTCTAGTCTCTGTATTTCACTAACAAAAATGGCCTGCAGTTTCCTAGCAGTTATTGTGCTCAAAAGACTTTGTTGTGCTTTGATGAAAGGGTAAACATGCTGCAGTTCTGGAGAGGCTTCATTTAGCACAGTGCTAACAACACAGTCAACTTAGATCACTGTAACATCAGTTTTGGAGAAACTTGCCCTGGCAATTACAGGGGTATCACAATGGAACAGAAGTAACTGCATCCCTAATACTTCCATGATGATACAAATTCAGGTTAGTCTCCAAATGTATGAATATTACAAACTGCTTCTGATCTTTACAGAAGGGTTACAGATCAGTAACGGACACCAAACTTAAATCTCTTATCTGTATCCTGCAAGTTTCAGCAACAAGTTTTATCTAACCTTGACATTACAAACCTTGGAATATCTGAAGTATGACACTCCACAGAAACCTGATTTATAATATAGAGGCCCAAATTTCTTACACTTGCTTCCTGAACTCCAAATGTGACACAAGAACAAAACCATTTTCAGTATTTTATGGCAAGATAAGATTATCAGAAACTAGGTAGGATAATGAGGGGAGGAGGGAAAAGACAGACAAAACCACAGAGTCACCTGAAAGCAGCTAAAGACCACTGCACCGAAAGAAGGGGAAAACAGACTATATATGGCCTATATGGGAACATAATAAATCTCTGTTTTGGCATATACAAAGGTATGAGACAGGCTCTATATCATCACTTATGATTAACTTCCCAGGCAAAACTCATGAAGCCTTAATGCTCCTGGTTGGGCTGATGATTGACACTGATCTCTTCAATCACAAAACACAGTATTAACTCCTCAGCCAGAAGCATTCTTTAATGAGATGTCTTCAGCATTATAATTTCTACTCTCTGGCTATGAAGGAAAAATAGTCCTACTGGTACCTCTTTAATCCTTTCCTTTTTGCAACAAAATATGATCCTGTTGCTACACAGTTTGGTTTCAGAATGAGACTGTAAACAGATGTTCTTAATGGAAGAGATACTTACTAAAAGAATACTCTTATTATAATAATCTATTACTACAGGATTTTGTATTCCTAAGGAGATACTTCAGAAAACATAATCAATTATTTCTATCTATCAACAATCCCTCTTTACATCAGAATTGTGCTTAACAGATTGAAAATGGCTATTTTCCATCCAAAAGTCTGTTTATATCCATTTCTCAATCTGCACCACTGCTCAAAGGGCCATTATCAGTCATTACTTGCTTCTTTTTAGTATGTTTGGTTATACTGTAACATAAAATCCTGCCATCAAAACAATCAGGTCATCACAGCTGTCAAAAAATCAAGTACTTGATTACAGAGCAGCAGCAAAAAGACTCAGGTTAAACACATTCTTAGCTGTAATACTCTACCTAACCTCTAATGACTGCACTGGGCATTTTCACTATGTGACACTAAAGCAAACAGAGGTGGAGAATCTGTCTGAGAGAAAGACAGGCAAGTCTCTATGGAGGCCTCTGAGAGGAAGCAGAGTGGATTTGCAGCCATGAATGTAAAGATGTGCATAAAGGGATACATTCAATCACTGACCATAAGAAAGTAATTATTCAATAGATCTTCAAGGTTAAAGCTGCTTTCATTTAAGCTTTGAACAGTCAGGAGCATTGTTACTCACCAGCTGTATTTCAACTGCTGTCACAGGCCTGTGGTTAAGCAACTGGAGCTTTTCTGCCCTGTTTAAAAGCAAAGCGTAAAACAATCCACATTACTATGTAATTTGAGGGTCCCCTCAAACGACTGGGAAGATGCAAATACATTCCTGATAACTTAGGGGTGAAACACCACTGCCAAGAATAATTCTGACTGGGTTTGCAGTGTGGTTTCATTGCCATGATAATTTGGATATTTGAAATACACTACTTATGTGTTTAGACATACCGCTGCTTCCACCTCTAGTCTAAGGTGGCAAGGCAGGGACCCTGAGATCATTACTGTACAAGCAATAACCCACAGGCACTGTTGCTTTATTAAAAGCTGTATGGAAATACTAAACAACTTGCCAAAATATCACAGACTCATTTGCTGTGAACACACAACCACAGGAACAATTGCGACCGTATCTAAGAAGGCACAACCTATCAGTCAAACAGCAATAACTTGTCACATCTTCTCTCTGCAACCCAGGGGGTTGAATCCAATGCATTTTTTCATACATTATCATCATGGGCTGAGGCTGTATTTTAGAGATTCATCTTTGGACAAAACTGCATCTTCATCTCTGTTCCCAAGCACATCTACCTTTCTGTTGTGTTTCTACTACTGTTGGGCACCATGCAGCAAGCCAGGTGGAGGACTGAGCTGGGCTGTGAAGATAACCAACCCCTTTTCCCTGTTTTTTCCTTTTTTCCTTGATTCACTGCACAGTCGCACAAAGATGGGCATGACCACAAGAAGCAAAGACACAGAAAATAGCAAGACAACCCAACCACCACCCTCAATCAGTGCCTGGTTTAACATACAAGTGACAATTCACTGATTGACAGTAATTCAAACACTTCTTAGTACCTGTCCATTTACAGTAACTCAAAGACTTCTGATCTCCTGTCCATACTCTAAGGCAGACAGAAAGCAATTCAGATTTGCAGTCCTGTGCCTTTAGCACAAAAGCCTTTCAATCAGTATTAACTTCTTTTGTTTTGACTTTAGATGTGAACCACGCTGCCTCTCTTTTTAATAGTTCAAATTCCATTCTTCTCTGCCTGCAAGGGGGGGAAGTCAGTAAAACTTGTCTGACTTTGGTAGTTAAACACAACACACTTCAATACTCCAGAGAGAGGGTAGCACCACTGAAGCCAGTGGCAAAATTCCCGGGACATTCAGAACCACCATCAAGCTCACCCATCCTCACTGTTTTACTGGATTCATTTCAACCAAGCAGCTATTAGCTCTACTTTCTCATCAAGAAATCACGAGTCACGAATGTCCATTTAAACACTTTGATCATTCAAAGAAATTAAAAGAATGGGTTTGAGAGAAAACATTTCATTGACATTTAAAAAGCTCTCTTCTTTTCTCATTTGCTTTTGAAGACATGCTCAAACAAGTATGTTCATTAAATTCAAACCACAACATTCAGGCAATAGCTCTGAATTATTAATCTTACACCCTACTTAAATACAAATTAGTCTACAACCAAAGTAAAAAACCAGCTGTCATATGCCAGTAATGCATATTTCATTCAGTTCAGAAGCTCAAAACACTGACCACATAGTAGCAGCACATCTAATGCTGGGAGCTGATCTTTGTGTTTTAGAACAGAGAAGCACAATGCAACACTGCTAAAGCTACAACAGATGCTTAAAAGGGTGCATGAAACAGTAACAAATGCAGTTTTATAATGAAAACATAAAATTAAAGTATAATAATAACAGATAAGAAGAAACTTGAAAGGACATTGGGGGGGTAGGGAATCTTGAATTATTATTACTTGATACATAGCTTTTCTTAGCAGTCATCTATTTTTTATGCAGCACATCTTTATTGCACACATTCACACGTTGAAGCAAGAAGTGACAGTCTGCATGCTTGATCTGTCTGTGATACAGTAGTGAGTTACCATTCTGAAGAACTAAAGCTTGGAATTTATTATTACTTAAAAGGCATCTTTAATGCAAATTTAAACTGTCTCTGAAGAGTATTACCCTCGTTTATTGGACCTGTGGGGTTTAGAAAGGAAACTGCACAGCCTTCAAGAGAGCACAGATCTCTCCCATGCAGGTGTTTACAACCCACAGGTCAATGTCTGTGTGGCTGGAGACACTTCAGAGGTACTGTCCCATTTCACATGGCCTCTGACACTGGCTGCCCTTGAAACCTAACTCCAGCTCACAGCTTGTAACACCATCAGGCACTTCAATGCTTTATCATTCATGTACGCACAGTGCTGCATGTTCAAAGACCAAGGTGCTTGCACTCCTCAGAAGCAGCCTTTGCCAAGCACACGTGTACGTGTTGAGACCAAATGCAATACTTCAGAAGGCACCAGGCTGACACTCAAAGAATAAGGCCCTTCATTTATCCACTAAACACACAGAATGAGCAGCACTCGCATAACATTTTCCTGGCTGATGTTTCCTGAAGGAAAAATCCTGTATTACCACAGACTGGATGATCTAACAAGCCCTCTTCAGCTAAAATGTCCATGATTTCAAGTGATGGGAACAGGACTCTGGGGGACTGTGGCTCAGTGAAGACAACTGCTTTGCTGATGGGCCTTGTTACACCAGAGGGCTTTGTGATGTGTATTCACAGGCCTTAAGAATAGGAAATAGCTCCAAAGAGATGACTTGTTTTCAGATCCAGCCTGCTGGTAACAAACCCAAAATCCTGACAAAAGAAGAGTTTTTAGTTGTTCCACCTAATCCCTGAGCCGTTCTGCTATAATTTGTATAAATGCTGGGAAATAATTTTGATCATGATGTTCAGCTTCAAAAGAAAAGCCTGTCATTTTTTGATGCAACATTTGTGAAATATTAACAACTCAGAACAGAGAACTCCAAGAAATCCTCATATATATTCACTTCCCATTAACAAGCGCACATAATTTAACATCTTCAATTTACATTTGCCTGACAAATGTACCTATATTTTTACTCTCTACATTTCAAAACTGGAGAGGGTGGTAAGGAAATAAAACTTGTACAAAGGAGGGGAAAAAAGGAGAAAACCTCCATTGTGATAAACCACAGAACAGTTCAAAATGTCTGTTTAAAAATGAGCTCTAATATTATGGGAACCACCCAATCCTTTGAATCTTCTTTCCTGCTTCTACAGAACCACATCAGATGTTTCTCAGTCGTTAGAAAAGGTCTGCAGTGAAGTGACATTTGGCACGTGGACAAAAGCAGATTTCACAGCGATTTCAGATTTCATAGTTCAAAGATTACTTTGACATTGAGTTTGCCCTCATTTATGCGCCTTGTAGGAAGGACCACAATCCCCATTCGCCCCCATTTTACAGACAGTACGACTAAGAGGGAGAACAATTAAGTGGTGAGTGCTTTAAAGGTGCTGGGTTTTGGAGGTGTTAAGAGTGGGGAAGGGATGTGTGGGAGGAGGAAAAGGAAGCCCCTTAAGAAAGTACAGGGCAGTAGATGTTTCTATATTCTTTGAGGGCTCCACTAATACTGTGAAGGAATATATGTATGTTCATGGCCCTTCTCCAGACCTTCTCCTGAAAAGGATCTGTCCTTGAACTCATGAACTGTAAGGTGCAAAAATACAGGAGGATGCTGGGGAGAAGGTTCTTTGTGTCAATTATAGTATAAATGAGTATTTAAAGGCAGTGACTGTAATGACTACATTCTCTATTCCCTCCTGAGTAACTGTTTACATTTTCCTCACTCTCCTGTTGGCAACACAGGGTTTGGTCCTAAATTCTGAATTCTGTGATTTTACAGACATCTCAAAGGAATCAGAATTAGCTTGGAAAGACAAATTTATTAGATCGTTTTGGGTTTGGAGAATCAAGCATGGAAGCCAAATATGTTTCCACTGTTAGGAAGCAGTGATTACACCTTGTTTTCTCATGCCAACCACTTGTATCTATTTGGTAGCTTGATCATTACAGCAAGAGACTACTAAAAGCATGGCTGAATTTAACACTGAACCGAGAGCACCAATGCTGTCTGGTTCATTGTCAGGAAGATAAGGTATTTGTAACTGCTGCCATTTCCTACTGTCGGAAGTAATGAAGGACAGAAAGAAAACCTTAATGCAGACAGGAGACAAGTACTGAAATCCTTTACACTAGAACTAAAATTGAGAGGTCATTTAAGGAACTAATGAGAGAAAACAACACACCTTTGTAAAACTGTAGTGAAAGACATCACTGCCATAAAAGCAGAAGTCCTAACAGAGCTAGGTGAATATTAAACATCTCCTGGCCAATTCATCTGAATGAAGGCATGAAGATTTACTAGTTTTTTCCTCAAGAGCTAGGAAACTGTCTGGTTCTGTGCCTGGAGCACTTGACAGAGGCACAGAAGCTGCCTCTCTGGTCCTGGCTTTCAATGTTATTTGCTTTATGGTCCCTGGCCAGGCACGTGTCCATGCCTCAGTTTCCAGACAGCTAAAATGGAGACACTATTTTCAGCTCTCACAGGAAAGCCATGAGGATATCTCCTTGTAAAACACTTCCTCCTCCTCCCAAAGCCCTTTTCATAGACTTTACATTCACTGTTTAATGAATTCATAACTGTATACAAGTTTCTCACTACACTGCACACTTACATGCCACTTCTCAGATCAGAGCCTTTTCAAGCCAGTCATTCTTCACTTCTGCAGCAAGCCATATCCCAGTCCTATCCTATAGCTCCACCTCCTCTCCAGATAAAACGTATTCTTCGACTTTTACTGAACCACACATAAGAGAGATATTCTCTTATTCTTGTTTTTCAAAGTAGTACCTTTGAAGTTTGTTTCCAACAAATCTTCAGAGCCAAATAAACAGGCTCGAAGAGCCAAAGCCATATCATGCCTGAGCTGAAGAATGCAAATCTTATTCATGCAGAGCTATTTTACAACAGGTAGAACTCCACCATGTTTAGCACCAAAAGCTTACTGGCAGAGCAGTAAATAACAGAAATAAGTTAAACCCAATGACACATGTGATTAAACCAATCAATCAGTGAAACTGTTCATGACAAGAAACGCAGGGCACAATAAAGGTCACCTGTCAAACAGTTTTTGCTTATAAGCCATTAACATTTCTGTAAGTCATTAGGGAACGGATAGAAGTGTTACAGATGGGACAAACAGAATAATGCTGAAGCATTATTTCGGCAAAGAGCATATCCTCCACAGTATTTGCTGTTCCTAAAATGTGGACAGAAGAATGAGAGATAATTTGCAAGTAAGTAATTAAAATGTGTTAGCTGAAAAATTTCATGCCCGGTTTTGATCTGCAAAGCTCCCTACTGGAAAAATGACTCAGAACATCACAAAGGAATTAGCACCAGGGTGCAAGAAAACAAGCGCTACATAAATGACGTATTTCCTCTGAAGGTGCTTGTGTAGTGTTACAGGGGTTTAGAAATTATGAACACCAATTAACACTAATGGTAACACATGTTACCATTATATAACTACAACTTAAGCAATGCATTTATTTTATTTACATAGAACTGGAATCCAAAGACACTGAGAAATGACCAACTATTCAGTAACCGGCATCTGAAAATTGGTACCTAGCCAGCTATTTGCTGATCAACCTAAAGATCATTTTGATAATGAAGATGGAAGTTACTGTATTTTGGCAAAATACTGCAAGATGGCAAAGGGATAACTAACTAAACTGAAGACAACTGGACAAACATGTTGACAGTAGTGTGGGTGTAATGGTTATTAGTATGGGTAGATATGTTTCTCCTGCAATAGGGAACAGTAACCTTTTCTCTTTCCTGTTTAGTAAATAGACAGCTGCTAAGATTAATTAAGAAATACCAAGCATGTGTGTGTGCAAGACATGAACAGTTACCACTGCTTGCTCGGAGGGCCACCTTAGCAGCTCTTCCTGCTCTTTGTAAGTGACTTATTCCAAGTGAATTGAGAGCAGCTCAGGGGACCCTTTTGATGTCTTTATCCCACCTCTTCTCCCTGTGTGCAATTTCTAACTTCCTTACTCTTAACAAAATGAGTGACCAGAAGGTTACTACTCCTGGCATCCCCTTGAGGCAAATACAAAAATGCCTCTGAAGTTCAATGCTGCAGTAGAGAAGTGGATTACTCAGCCCTCAACATTAGCAGCATATCACTACATGCACTTTAAATCGGAGCTCAGTACCCACTGCACTGACTTTTTCCAACACTGATACCAAAAACTATTAGCATCAGAATCTCTCTGTACCTGGTACTTCTTGCAAGCACATACACAAATTAAAACCTGAATACCCACAATTCTGCCAAAAATAAGCTTTAAGGCAGGCAAATGCTGCAAGCCTCAACATGCATCAATATCACTGCTGACTGGAGTATTTTGCACAAGATATGATAAGCCTGAATTTAGCTCATGCTCCATTACATCTACAAAATAAACCAAACTTTCACCAACCCCTATAAAACCTTCTTCACACTTCCTACAGCACGTGTGCTTACCCTTGTGTTCATCAAATAAAAAGCATAACTGCCCCATTCATCTAGAGGGTGAAGAATATTTTCAGCTTAATTGTGCCCCAGAAGTCTGAATTTTCTCTAGACTGCCTGGATTTGTTAACACTGTTTGGAACATGAAAGCTGCTCATTCACAAGAATGCATACAAAAGATGAGTGACGGCTGCAAACCATTTTATCACATAAAAGCAAGATTGCACTAATCAGAGTTAATTGTCTGTTGTGCAGACTCTTACAGGACCTGCCTAGGGTGAAATCCCAAAATGGCAATTTGCCACTTCTGGGCTGCACCCAGCAGTAGCTGAGACCCAGCTAGAGCCAAGATCAGCATTTCCAGCTGAGGGCAAAGTGATGAGGAGCTGGCTTTGCAACATACAAAGCTCAGGCTGCAGGAGACAAAAATGTGCGCAGTTATGGGAGAAAAAAATGGGTCTGAGGTCTGTGCATGACGGGAGAGTGTAGGAGGCGAGGATGGAGATTACAGTGCTGGAATCCTTTACAGTAGAAACTAAGTTCTTCTAGAAGACAAAAAAAAGCACTGTGCATATCTGGGTAGAAAAATGGACTGCATGCTGCTGTAGTGCATCGCACCTCATCAGGGACTGTAGTGATAGGACAAGGGGTAACAGGTTCAAACTTCAACAGGGGAAGTTCAGGTTGGATCTAAGGCAGAAGTTCCTTACTGCAAGGGTGGCGAGCCACTGGAACAGGCTGCCCAAAGAAGTGGTAAATGCTCCATCGCTGGCAATGTTCAAGGCCAGGTTGGACAGAGCCTTGGGCAACATGGTCTAGGGCGAGGTGTCCCTGCCCACGGCAGGGGATTGGAACTGGATGATCTTAAGGCCCCTTCCAACCCTAACCATTCTATGATTCTAGGATAATCAATTTACAGATAAAAATAATAAAATCAGTCACAAACTGTTGTGTAAATTAAGACAAAATGTAGCATATTCTGTCAGCAGTGAGGCAAATACTTACAGCACTCTGGTTTACATAAAACTTGGTATTGTATGTTTTTAGCTACTGAACCTCTAGACTGTATGTAAATATATATATATATGCACATTTTGTTTCTCTAGTAAGAGAGCTACAGGCATGAGTAAGAATGGTATTAGTGCCAAGATACACCACACAGAGCTAAAAAAAGTCCCCTAAAACATCTGTGACTGTGCAGAGGCAAATTTATCCTCAGGAATATATGCTTTTCAGTTGCTAGGAAAACCGTAAACTAACAGCAGATAACCATGGATTTCATTAGTAGCTGAAAATACTGAAGAGTCAAATCCTATGATCTTGAATCAAGCACAGTAACTGGTGTAAAACATCTGAATCAAGATCACCCAAGATCTGGCTTATGGATGAGCAGTCCTGAGCTGTGGTCTGTGAAATCACAGTACCAGTCTGCCTATGGGCTGTACTGTCCTGTGGGGTTACCACTGTACTTCAGTGTCAGAACATTTGTTCATGATGAAATCTGAGGGCTGATAATGGCATCTGAATATGAAAAATTGAGCAACACTGCTACAAATTGAAGGGTTAATTTCTAACCCATTTAAACACAACAGCCTTTTAAAAGAGTATTCAATGACGCTATTGTTAAACTGGCTTTAGTGTTGAATATTAATTTCAAAGCCCTGGAGAAGACAAAAAATACAAAGGAAATCATTCAGTGTTTAATATTGCAGAGGTTCATATTTGTGGTAGTTTTCAGCAGTAATGAGGGAAAATACATTCTAGAAGTACTGCTGATTTTCAGCTCAACCCTCCCTTGAATGTGTTAACATAAGGACAAAAAGGGCAATGTTTATGCTCATTTTTGAAAGAAGTATATTAATATGCAGTGATTGGAAATGTGATTATTCCAAAATTCAATCCAAGAAAGGCTATCAGTAACAGGGAGAAGTACAAGCAGAGGCGGTTTTCATTTGATGACAATTGCAGAGCGCCAGCTTAATAAATGTTCTTTTCATGCAGTGCCACTCACACCACCTTAGAAAATATGAAGCCATTCCAGGGACTAAAACCGGAAAATTAGCTGCCGGTGGCATACTGCATTTCCAAGTACAACATGGCTTACTGTACCGCATCAGCCAAAGCTTGAGGCCTCCACAAGGTAATAATAAACCTCAGTACGATGTCAGATCAGAGCTTTTCATTGGATAAAAATCTCAGTTCTACAGTTTGGATTCTACCAAAATAACTAATGACAATTTAAAAAATGTGCTTAACCATACTTTACTGCCAATATGAGTGAAATCTATCTTTAGATGTCATTGAATTTGCTCCATTTAGCAAGGCAGCTATCTGAAATGACTTGGAAAGGCTCAAGTCGTTTGTACACGTTAATGTATTTTAAATGAGAAAACCCCAGAAAATGGATGCTGTCAGCAGAAAAGATAAGCTGGTCTGGTAACCTGGTAACCTGAGGAGCAAATAGCAGCAGTAACAGATAGCAAAGGCTTGAGGGGATTTTACAGGAACCACAGCATGCGTCAACACAAGGCTATCAGCAAACTGGAGCCAGAACGTTTCAGAACCTTCAGGTCTGCGGAAGGAGTGCAGGAGAAATGAGAATTCACTTGATGAAAAGCTCCGTTCTTTAAATGAATGGTGCCTCAATTCTTCTCTGCTCTTTCCCCGCTAGCCTGAAATTCTCGCATGCAGTAGCACAACCTAGTGCTTGAGTGCTGCAATAACATGCTCAGCAGGGACAGCGAGCTCGGCACACTACCGGACTCCATCAGGTTTTTAGATAGAGCTGCAAATCCTCTGTTCAAAGCCCTGAAGTCCCTGTATTAGAAAAGAAGATGCTGAGCCTAACAGCACAAAGGCATTGCTTAAGTGTTTCCCCCCTGAGGAACAGGCAGAGGCGTAACAAGGAATTGAAAGAGCAGAGGAAGCAGTCTAAGATGATGGGGTGTTTGTGACCAGTCTTTTAACCAGATCCTTTAATCCTCTTGCAACAAGAAAACATAAAACACTGCTATGCCCTCACCAAGGACAGACACCAACTAACATGTATCTTAAATCAAATCACCTACTTTCAGAAAGCTGTTACCAGCAGAGACAGCATATGATCAGCTAAGCAATTAAATGAGAGCGCATGCCTTTGAAAGCCTTGCCTAGAAAGGAAGTGGCAGACTCTGAAGTTTATTACCCTTCATGGGAGGAAAGGTTATTACAGCAAAATCATGCAAGCAAGGTCTTGGGATAGCAAACTTCGAAGCATTGAAGCAAACATCCTTCCTCCCAAAGGGGGAGAAAGCTCTCTACCAGGTAGATGGAACAAAATCTCTAGTGAAGTCTTTTATACAAATACCACAGAATGGAAATGATTAAAGCCTTCAGTTTCTCATTTATTTAACAACAGAGCAGTGTTGAAATGATCCTGGTTATGAACCAAAGGGTAGTTCAGAATTTCCTTGGAGGCATTACTATTTTAAGTGGTTTAACATAAAATGCATTATATAGTAATTGCACACCATATGCTTTCTGTGTTTTGGTGTGAAGAGGCTGCCAGATGGGCTTTGATACTTCTAGCTTCAAGTGTCTGAATGGAAAAGATTAGAAGAAAGAAGAACTGCCAAGATCACACTAAATAATTCTGTTTCTTCTTTTGTAAAGTATGTGGCAAAAGCAGAGCTGCCACGTTCTTCACCAGATGACAAAGATATTAACAGAGTTGTGCAGGATGCTCAAGAAACTAAGGTGTCACTGTTCAATCTGAGTTAAGATAAGGATAAATGCGGTAAGTCTGCAACCTAAATTAGTGGCTGGCTGTTCACACTCTCACCCCTCTGCCATGAAGCAGAAGGAAATGACTTTGGAATAATTCTCTTGCTTACCTCATAGACTGATTCAGAAAAAAAGGACAGAGTGGATGATACATAAAACCAAAGGCATCTCCTAGCATCCATGAGAAATAGAAATCAACTTTTGCAGCAGTGCTACATTCAGCTCACAGAACAGGCAGGCATGGGAAGGGGAATATTTGGGTAGATCTTCACAAAAGCGGTAGGCACTATGGGAGACCAAGAGATTCTGCAGCAAGAATTTCAGTCCTTACGAGCCGACATCATTTAGTTTCACAGTTGGAGACCCCATACAGGGGAGCCTGTCTTCTAATGTGCCATGCCTTTTTGAAAGAGTTAACCATGAGCTCCTGGTCAAATTCTACCTGAAAGAGGTTTAAAAATGAGCTTTAAGACAACAACAACAAAAAACCTCAAACCCCTTGGCTTTTAATGGGACTCAGCTACTTCTGAAAAATACTCTTCTGTCTTTTTAACTCCCACTGGCTTTTTTGCTGTGATACAGCATTCTTCTAGTACTTTCCTAAACTGGTGTCCTGTACAGACTGAACCAGCTATTTCACTTCAAAAAGAATGACTGTTTCACGCTACCAGAAATGAAGGTTGTTCATTATTTACTCAAGAAATAGTTTGCTGCCAATTTAATACACTTTCTTTTGTTTCCATACTATCAGATATACTGTATTCTATACTACATACTATACAGTAAACTACATCCAAGAGTATTTTCTCCATGCTCCAACATGCCCACTACATAAACTAGCATCCCACTATATAAAATGAGCTATGAGAGGACTAAACACTGACATACTGACCTGGCAACTTCAGTTCTAAAACAGAAAGCACTACAAGCAAAGTTACAATACCCATGACTAAGCTTCCAAGTACTAGCACCCCTGTGTCTGCAGAGACAGCAATACTGTGATCAGAGCTGCTGACAGACTGGATGTGAGCATGACTGTTTGTAGAGAGGGGGCACTGAAAGCCAACAAAATAGCCGACAATCTGCTTTCTACACAACTTACTGTGCTTTGGACAGGGCAAAAACTCGCCTCATAGCACTGCACTCTCCAGATGCTCTCACTTTGCATTTCCTTTTGTGACACATCCAGATTATTAGTAGTTCTCTTTCTCAGAACATGAACTCTCTGGAGTCCTTCCAGCAGGGAAAATGAATGCAGCCACTGTCTATACAGCATAAACTACCCCTTCGTGATGAAGGAGGAGGCATTTAGAAGCAACTAAATCTTTGTTCTCTCTGCTTTAAGAATCAGATGACTGATTAGAGCTATCCAAGCAAGTAGCCAACTGATGTAATTTCTTTCTGGGTCTGACTATTTACAACCGGCTTTGCTCACACTCTGCAGAGAGGTTCAATATGATTATGCATTCTAAGCACTGTGAACAGGTATTTGCACCACTGCCAAAGAAGAAAAATGACCTTTGAGTCTTCTTGTAACTATGAAGGAAGTATTTTCTTTTCTACTCAGGACTTCCCAAAATAAGAAGAATGAACTTCATGTTCAGCTTTACTGCAAACTGCAGGGGGGAAGGTTGACTGACACAGTATTTAGGTAACTGAAATGTACATCTCAGAAATCCTGGTGGACAAACAGCACAAAAAGAGAAGCTGAACATTGTAGTTTGCTCAATGGCAATTAGAGAGCATAACCCTGTAGCAGCTGGGATTCACAGATTTACCCGAAAATGAACTTCAGAATAACATTTTCCCCATACATCTATATTAGAATTTTATTTACTTATTACCTCCCTGCAAAACAGTCACCTTTTTTTTATCCCATCTTAGGAATGAATGCATTTTTTCTTTAGAAAGTTCATAACAAAAAGACTGATAATAAACAGAGGGGGAGTTGGGTGGGGGGTTTTTTGTAGTTCTCTTACTGCAGTCAAAAGCAATTTATAACTTACAACTTCACCCTCAGAAAACACTTTATGAACTCTATTTTGCCCTTGGACCATGTGAAAACATGCTAAAAACCAGCATACTGACAAGAACCTGCTTGAGATATACAGTGGTAACCACCACTTAAGTAACTACTCATCCACGTAGGTGTTAACAAGTGAAGGAAAAGATGTTTGGATGAGTATTTAAATAACGGTAGAAAATAGGTTAATCAAAACCCAACAGGTTATCATACTGTACACTTGGGGATCAGTTTTTCAACATTACCATGAGTTTACACTTCTAATCAAAAGTGCAACTTACTTGGTTAGCTTATGGCCTTTCATTGCTACGAGGAAATTTCTCACCGCCTCAGGACTCTGGTATCTACAGGGAGTTTTGGAAATGTACTTCAGTGTCTGCAACACACAGGAAGAAAGCACTTGTTATTTCACAGTTATTCTTTGGATTACTGGTTGCGTATGGCACAAGCTGATTTTGGAAAGTCTCCTCAGTATTACTCAGAAAAACTGGAGAAGTCAATTCCAGTTCTTGGGGTTTGGTTTCTTCTTTAACAGTGGGAAGTGCTGTCATAGATGACACAGATCACTCACATTTTTCTATCTTCAGTAAGACTATACTGATATGTGCTGAGGGAGTAAGAAACAAGCAACATGCAACTACAACTTTATGTGACAGAAATGCCATTAGTACTTATCCAGAAAGCCCCAGCAAATTCATTCTGTAACGACATGAACCAACCAGCTCATTACACACCCAGGTGAGAATTACAGCTTTGACTATTCTCTCAGTGGCCCTGGAGGCCATTCGTCTCATCTCTTCAAAGCCCAAAGTGACATGTTGAAGAAGAGCACAGGAAAGGAGTGAGTTTTAGCTCTGCCTACTAAAAAACCACCTGCTATGGTGACAGCAGACGTTTGCTTTCTTGGCTTGAAATGATTTTACGTGATGCTAAGACTGTGATCAAGACATACAGATGTGCTGAACAGCATCACTCACATTTACTTCTTTTAAAGCCAACAAACATTTACTGTCAAAGCTAGTTTAAAAAGTTACCAGTTTTGTGGTGTTTATTTCTTTGTTGTGGGTTGGGGGGGTTGAAGGTTTTGTGTTTTCAAGCAGTAACACTTTAGACAAGTTTGATACTATTCATCCTTAAAACCATGTTACCTTCTGCCAAGCTTTCACTTGCTCATTGCCAGGGATACTCTCACTGCCAACCCATAAATAACTCACTAAGCTCTCCAATCTATGGTTGCTTACGTCCTTTACATGCTATTTGGCAATACTTTCTGAAAGCAGCTTAGGTGGGTTGTCATGAACATCTGCAAGAACTATGAGAAATGCTTATCTCAGAAGACAATTTATCTTTGCTCTGTCTTTTGCATGTAACACCCACCAACCTCAGCTGTTGCAGCAGATGTTACATCTGCTTGCTTTGTTTAAAACAACACGACACCCAGCAGAGAGATAATACATAATGTAACTTGACATGAGTAAAAACCAAAAATCTGTTGATAAAAACTCCACACAAATTCCAATTCACAGCTGTCTTTTTAGTGAAAGTAGTTTAGAATCTTGCTGAATGTTGCTCGTTGCTGGGATTAGACCCCAAAATGAAAGTTGGAAATAATGCCCATCAATGGAAAAGGTAAGGAAATCCTTGCATTGTCTGCATTGTGTGCATCAGCAGCTGAAGGATTTAAGACTATTGTCAATGTCTGGTTTGCATTAAGGAAGAAAATCTTCACCTGTTGATATTGCATAGCTATACATAAAGCTTAAAAGTACCAATACAAGTGACTGGTGCACTAACTGGATGGCAAATTCAGAGACGTGTAGAAGGACGCCACATGCACAGATTGTCTAATAACAATAATAAAACCCCCATACAATTCTACATGGTACTCGGAGTTTCTTTCTTAGAAAATCTTATATATTTATATTTGAAAGTCAGCTTCAAATATTTGCTGCTCAAAAAAGCAGCATCAATATTCTCAAAGCAGAAAACAACAGACACTGGGGAAAAAAGAGCTATAAGATCACTAACGCAAATCAGAAAATAGGCAAATGTATTTCCAGTGTATTTCCATTCAAATCTGTTTTCATTCTAAAAATGCTAGGTAAAAGAAAACAGATTTCAACATCACAGGATAAATCATCCTACTGCACAGGCAGAGAACTGATGAAATATGAATCACTGGTATTGTTAAGGATGAGGTTCATTGGACTGTCAAGAAATATACTTAAAAGCACAATAAGGTGTTAGAAACCGCTCCTTTCTACAAGCCCTGCCTGACCTTTTCAGGCAAAAATGAAGTTGTTACTCATCAATAAAAACTAACACTAAATCATCATATGGTCATGTAATAAAATTAATAGGAGTCATTTTCTTTTCCAATTTAGTCTTTCCTTAGCAATTTCAAATCAATTAAAGTGCTGGACATACAGCAAAACAGGGCTCCAGTTAGCAAGCTTCATCTAGTTATCTCAATACCAGTGGATACAAGCCTGTCCACAGCTCATGAAGACATACTCATCACGAACAAAGGCAATCAAATTCTGGTTTTCTTTCAGTCAGATATAAAGCAAACATACCTAGAGTTTACACCAGCTCCACTCCATGCACTAAAGTAAGCTTCCTATAGGTACTTAACACACAGCAATGTAACAAAGCGATTAAAGCCTTAAGGTACCTTCTGACAGAATATACATACAGGATCTTTCTCAGCTGTTTCAAAGCGGCACAGGAAGAGACTGTGTCTCCATGAAGGTTTAAATTAGATTTTATGTAAGCCCCTATTTTGTTGAATATGAGGCTTAGGAATTAGAACCCTGTACCTTTTCAAACAAAGCCAGAACTAAAACAAAACAAAGCCGAGGCCAAATCTTATTCACATGAGTAGTTTTGCTGCTCAACAGGATTACTCATGCAAGCAAGGCAAACTGCTTTCAACTCGCTGCTAATCATGGCGCTACTCGTGCAACTCTCCAACACAGACACAACAGGTCACACTGCAAGTCTGTATTGAAGTTGCCCATTTGACATTTCAAATGTTCCTATTTGTATCATACAGTTTTAGAAGTTCTTCCTAGCAAGTGATTAAACACTTGTTACCAGTTTGACATCCAACTGATGTTGCCACCTGAATATATGATTTGGTTATTCTTTAGACAAAAAGAAGAAAAATAGTTGGAAATTAGCAGTTTATTTCTGTTAATACAGAAATACCATATGTGATCTGTACCTCAGCTTTGGAATCATGATTACATGGTATCATCAATTCATCAGATGAAAGAAAGTTCTGCTCTGCATCTTAAAAGGAGAGAATATTTGCAATAATAATAATAAAAGAACTCACCAAACTAAAACTGTTAAAAAAGTGTTGTGACAGATTCCAGTAAGAGCAGCCTCTGCCCCAATAGTGCAGGCAGCCACAGCCTGAGCAAAGTGACCACAGAAAAGTGCCAGACACAGTATTTAACCATGGTGTTTACAGGGGAGATTTGAGACAAAGTTATTAATATACAGACCTAAGGATGTGACCTACTCCAGTCTGGGCTAATTTGCAAAGGAATGTCACAGTGCTACTCACTTCATACATGATCGTGTTTAGATTCTGCTGACCAGAGCTCTGCTTGTTCTTCCCACTCTCTTTGCGCTGCTGCTTAAGATCAGTGAGTAACTGGAACACCTGAGGGGAAAAAATAAAGTAATTTAGACCATTTGAAAGCATTTTCCCAGGGAACCAGAAATGAACAAAGCAAAATCCTATCAGCCAAACAAAAAAAACGTGGCTTCTTTGGTGAAGAATGCACCAGCAATTGAACTGAAAACTGTTTAGGCACCAGAATGATGAAAAGGTATGTAAATTGATTTTTAATAACAGATTTTCAGCACTTGTTAAGTGTTACCCAAAAGCTCCAAAGGAGAAGTTGCCAGGATGAATCCATCCTACTTGTTTAGCTTATGTCCTGAACACGGTTGGGTCATACCCTGCTGTACTGGCACAGAGCTCCCATTTAAATGGGAGTGATGCTTGAAGCAAAATGTCACATGAATTTATGGCCCTACTGGATTTGTTATAAGGGACGGACCTATAATATTAAAAGGGATATGTATCCCATCTCACAGAGATGCAGTATTACTTTATCTGCAAAAAAAGTAAACTCAACAACTGTCACATTGCCAGGAACCAACTAAAGGCTCAACCTATAGATGCTCCAGAGATTAGTGATCCCATTGTAAATTCCAGTGGAGTTACTCGTAATAGTAAATGTCACAGTGACCAGCACAATATTATGGTATGTTAAGCTGCAAAGATTAAATTAGCTCCTCATTTCACCATAGCAATGTAATACAAGTAGACATTCCTGAAAAGAATGTAATAAAGTTGTCTTCACATTTATGATCCAGTGATTGTTAAATGTAGGAACGAGATTCTAAGTCTGAAGGCAAGGAAGACGTTTAGATTTTTGCAACTGTGCTTTGTCAAATTCGTTGCAACACCACAACATCTTTACTCATCATAGCTAGATCCACAGCAACATGTTGAGACAGCATCACAATTACTCTTTTATTCCCATACTAAATTATGTTAGGTTGAAATTTCTTCACATGTTTTGCTTCAGGCTTTACAGTATATCAGGAGCCAACACCCACAGCAAAGTAACAGACCACTTCTATCCCTTAATCTTTAACTAGCTTCATTCAAGATCAGGACAAGGTATCTAGATCACATAAGATATCTTGATCCTATCAAGATCCACAATAAACTGACAAGTCCATAGAAATAAGAATACAAACATTTCTAGACAGAGAGAAATAAGAACATAACCTGCAACCCCTTTATACTGCATCTTCTGTGAAACAGGAACACCCGTCAACCCTGACTTGAAAGCCAAAACTCAAGTTAGGAACTTTTACCTAATATATATTTGAAGAAAATATAGCCAGTGACACCAAAACACAACACGACAACTCAAAACTCACACAAGAATGTAGGCATGGAACATAAAACATGTCAATCCTGAACACTTTCAAACACCACTTTCTGAGCAAAACATTACCTCCATACAGAGAATGTTAGCTATGCCAGTCAAACTGCAACTGAAAAGAGGAGCAAACAGAAAGATATCAGTAGTTTCAGGGGAATCAGTACTTTGAAAAGCAGTGAAAAGCCGTGCCCCAAAAGCCTATAGCTGTGGACACTGCAAATCCCTTCCTGTAAAGAATGAAAAGCTGCATATGTGACAACTCTGCTGTGAAAGGGAAATGAGAAATAAGAACTCTCAACAGTGTAACTTCATTTTCCACTTCCTTTTGCTCTTTTCAAACACTCATAGAACATTCACCAACAAAAGGAGGCAGCTGAAGATGGTTCTGACTGAACAGCATGAAGAATGGATTCTGCAATTCTCTCTATTCTGGACCATACCTTTAGGATATGTATAGACTTTATATAATGTAGCTGGCATCACTTGAACCTCAGCAGACAATAATACCTATATTCCAACAATAACCCAGCACATGAAGAAGGAGGCAGAGATGATTTACAACAAATAATCCCTGAAATACTTGCTATTTTCCTTCAATAGTAGATGTTTTTAACAAACAGCCACCTAACACTAGTTTGGCTGACAAAATATCATCTATTTCTTAGGCAAGACAGTTCTTTCCAAGTCATTAAAGCCTTTCTAACAGTCCCCAGATGGTTGCTCTGCTGTACACAGATGCAGCTCATGATAAAACATTTCCAGATTTATTTCAGAAGAGATGGAAACAGCTGTGCAACACTCAAGCTTCAGTAACAAAATAATACAAAGCACTTGACTTATTAAAACCATGCCAAAAAATGACATTCATGAACAAAGCACTGAAATCTCTCCAATACCTGACTGAGGTTAAACCAACAAGAACACTACATTTCTATCTGTTATGTGTACACCAATATTCATTGTTTGTTACAACAGGACACTGTAACTTCCTTGTGGCTCCAGACTAAGGGACATCACTGGCTCCTAGGAGCGTTTATCCTGAATAATACATGTCAGATGAGCAAACTGCTTCACCCTCCCTATAACCTAACCTGCTTTGGAAGATCTTCACAAGAATACAAGCATTCAGGGCTGTAAGACTGCGTTTCCAGTAGCACTGGCTTTCATACAACTATTCATTAATAAGTTGCAGGTTCTTGGATGATGCTGCACATCACAAGGTTAAATACGAAACAGTGATTCAAGCAGCAGCCACCTGTGAAAACTTTCCTGCAAGAGTTTTTATTTGCAATATTAAAGACACTCCAGTCATCAGTGTGTCACTCACTCGGTGCTATATTGCCTTGGCATATGATTAAACTAAAAAGAGAACTCGGCCATTGCTGCTCAGTCACCATGGGGGTCAACACTCCCCATCTGGGATCCAAGGCACCATATACCCCACAAAGCACTACTGAATCTGGGGCACTTGCCCAAATGTGCAAGTGTTTAAAGATGTGGAGAATCAAATTCTAAATGACAACCTACAATAAACACGAGGATTCAGTGAAGTAACCACACAGCAACAGTGTACATACAACAAGGCTGAAGTTCAAGCTACTGACATTCGAAATATCTGCTTCTCATCCATGTTTATATCTGGTTTTATAGATTTGGGACCAAAGTAATAACAATACAGCTTACTACTGGTGAAAACATTTCCAGACCTTTAAAAAGCTTTTTTCTTAAAACCAGATCAAATGCAGGGGGTGGAAATCACACACCAGTCTTGCTGATTGCCACCAGCAACTTTCAGCTACTACAGGAGTATCCAAGTGACTGATGACAGCTTTAAAGTGCTGGTTCAAAACCAGAACACAGCTAAACTTACCTCAAAGTTACTGAGCAATGCGGCACTCGCATCCTTCCTAAAAGGAATAATAAAAACAATGACATATATTCCAAATGAAACTGCTGAAGGTTTTCCTTAGCTGGTCACACATTCTAAAAGAACAGACACAGTTCCCATGAAGTGTTGCCCTCCCTGAAAATATTCTTCCATACATATTACACAAATACATTTTTCATGCTATGTCCCATAAATCATAATACACTTGTACAACATAACCTGTTCACTCAGCCACTCTGTTTTATTCACTTGCCAAGTTTTACACACTAAAATCTAACTGCTTTGCTTCTTCCTTACAAAAGAAAACAAAGGCCTCTGGTTTTATTTGAAAAAAGACTGATGGAAAACATAATCTAGACTACACATGCTATTTATCTGTCAAGAACACAGATACTTACTATTTTAGTGCCACAGACATATGCGCGTGCATAAATATGGCACTGTTTTTACACATATCGCTCTGAGTAAAAAAACCCCTTGCTCCATTTCCTCTTTTTTTATAGAACCATAGAATCAACCAGGTTGGAAAAGACCTCTAAGCTCGTCCAATCCAACCATTCCCCGGCACTGCCCAGGCCACCACTAACCCAAGGCTCTGAGGCCTTGTCTACACGGTATGTGAACACTTGCAGGGACAGTGGCTCCAGGACTGCCCTGGGCAGCCTGATCCAATGCCTGAGCACCCTCTGGGGAGGGAATTGTTCCTAACATCCAATCTAAACCTCCCTTGGTGCAGCTTGAGGCCATTTCCTACTCCTTTACTGGCCATTGTGCCTACTCCTTTACTGGGCAATGCTGAGAGCTTCCCATTTTCCACCAGCCAAACAATTCCCCACTAATTCTGTCCCAATTAAAAGCAAGAATCCTTATCCACTGCTGGTAGGCTGACTGCACTGAGTGAAGCACATACTTAGACTCATTGTGCCTCTATCAGTACTGCATCTTGCAATTTTATACTTTTAAATTCAAAAAAGGGAGAAACCCCAACACAGAACATCCTATATTCCCCAAACAACACATTCTGCTGAGCAGTCAGCAGCTGCAACAACAGACAGCTTCCATACAAAAGGAAAAAAAGGCCTTTCTCAGGTCTGTGCAGCAGCTTCTGAAACAAAAAGGTACCATGTATTGTTAAGCACCATCAACCGTTTGAATAGAACTGTCACGTTCATCACTTTCAAATGAGTTCAACACATCCACAAACTTCCACAGGTTCTATCATTGTTTTTAAATGAAAAGGACCTTCTGAAATACGCCGAGATGAACTTCAACTTCCATTCTGCTGACTCGAGTGAAACTTCAGCCAGTGAGCTCACACACGCATTAGCTTTCATTCATGTTTTACAAACCATATAGCTTTTGTTGTTAGGTAAATGCAATCCTCCAGAATGTTTGCATTCAGGCTATTGCTACAGAAATCCCTACGGATCAAAGACATTCTTTGTTAGAAAAAAATAACCCCTTAGAAGGATGATACAGGGAATTACTCAGTTAAGTGAAAGGGTCATATAGATACATTAGTATACCAGTGAGTCTGTGAAAGCTATCTGAAGGTAATTCAGACACTTGCTTCCTTTTTAATTCAAATACATTATCATAGAGAAAACCACTTATTTTTTCTTCTAACAATGGACAGCAAGTGAATCAGTCTCAAATCCTTTTCTTGTGCTGGATTACCACAGTTACAAACTGATCAACAAGACCTTGCACTCAGGTTCCAAAAGGTCTGCAGGACTTACAAGTAGAAACACCATTTTCTTCAGTGCTCACTTCTATAGGGATGCTGGGGAGGGACTCTTCATTAGGGAATGTGGTGATAGGATAAGGGGTAACGGGTTCCAACTTAAACAGAGGAAGTTTAGATTGGATATGAGGAAGGAATTCTTCACTGTAAGGGTGGTGAGGCTCTGGAATGGGTTGCCCAGGGAAGTTGCGAACTCTCCATCGCCAGTGGTGTTCAATGCCAGGATGGGCAGGGACTTGGGTGGATTGGTTTAGTGGGAGGTGTCCCTGCCCATGGCAGGGGGGCTGGAACTGGATGATCTTAAGGTCCTTTCCAGCCCTAACTATTCTATAATTCTATGATTCCCTGAAGCAACTGCCAATTTTATCCATTCAGAAAATGAGAAATTATAAATGACGAATTCTAGTATGGTTTTTAAATAGTCAGCTAAACAGTCTGCTTCATTTTTATCACATTAAGACTTAATATTAAACTATAATAAATATAAGACTTAACATTAAGCAGAAAGGGAAAAAAAGAGTCATGTTAACACCAAATGCATAAACGCTTTTTAGAATCTTTAACTAAGTAATATTTGCCCAAATTTGAGTCCAAACCAAAATCTTATTGAGAAGGTAAAAATACTAGGAAAAGTATCCCAAAATATGGCATCACACCTCTCAAATTATCACTGCTCCTTTGTGGTTTTAAATCCGCTACTGAAAATACGTGGCACATTTAAACCACAATGTTTTCAGGGGTTCTTTCCTCTAGTAGCAGATACTTCAGACATGGTATGAACTTCAGAGAGGTTTCCTTAGTTGCAGAGCTTTTCTCTATGAAGGCCGTGAGGCAGGAGGCAAAAGATTAGGAAGAGTCAATGCCAAAAGTAACTCAAGTGCAAAATGGACTAAACTGTTCCATTCCAATGCAAGGGACATTCATCCAAAGCTCAGGAATTCATCCTCCATGTCTTCTACTGTGATGTGCCTTCTTCTTGGTACTAAAAGAAGTAGCACCAGTAAAGTAAGTTGGGCTAGTCAAGGTAATAAAACACAAATGGATGTATAACATCAGGTATCAAAAGCATCTTTCTTAGCAGGGCAAATCCTACCCTTCCTTACACACAAAAGCAACTTTCGGCCTGTGCACATTTCACAGCATTTTTCAGTACACAACAAGAACAGCCCATTTCCCTGCAGGCTGTTACTCATGCTAAGACTAACATAATACAAACCTGTATTTCAATGTGTATTTCCTATTTATTAGCTATTTCTTCATTTTATGTAAAGATCTGATTATAATAATATGGAAGATTTAATGATAATGAAACACTCGTGGACAACATGAACCGCAATAGCTCAGCTGACGTTGGTGGATGCCGACAGGCATCCCTTGGGACTCATATCCTCCGTGCTCCCATTCATTAGAAACAATTACCATGTATGTATATAGAACCACACAATGCAACGAGCTCCACAGAACTCATGAGTTTCTATGCTTCAAAACAGCTCAAATCCTATCATCTTGTGCCTGGGTGATGCTAACAAGACCCAAACACGCATAGCGCTGTCAGCTTAGGAAGGCAACACCACTTGCTGCCCAGGACAGCAGCCTGGGGTAACCACCTCAACTATCATCAGCTAGGCAACACTCTGACTCGCCTCTCTTGTTTGCTGATGCACACAATCACATCACGAGGTTGGAACTGACCCCTGGAGGTCATCTAATCAATCCCCCCATCAGGTTTTCTCCTTCTAAAGCATATATGGCTCCCACAATGCGCTGTTTACTTAATGCTCACAGGAATAACGCTCTCCTCAAAGCTGAGGATCCATGTTTCACCTCTCCAGGGCAGGACAGAGAAGGGAGCACGAGGAGACAGGAGGGCAGCAGAGATGGGGACCAAGAGCAGGGGTCAAGCTGAGCCACGATGCCTTTTGCCCCAACAAACACATGCTTCAGCACTATAGTTTAGGTGAAAGCCCTTCAGTTTCTCAGCAGAATGCCTGAACACACTGGTGGTTATAGGGGTGCTAGAGGCCCAATATACCCTCCATACACCACAGGCAGGCCCATAGAAATACCCAGACACACACTGCTGGTAGGTCCGTACAGCTACAGAGTGACTTTTTACAAGGGCATGCAGTGACAGGACAAGGGGTGATTGTTTTAAACTGGCAGAGGAGAGACTTCGGTCAGATATTGGGAAGTTCTTCCCTGTGAGGGTGCTGAGGCGCTGGCACAGGGTCCCAGGGAAGCTGTGGCTGCCCCATCCCTGGCAGTGTTCAAGGCCAGGTTGGATGGGGCTTGGAGCAACCTGCTCCAGTGGGAGGTATCCCTGCCTGTGGCAGGGGTTGGAACTGGATGAGCTTTAAGGTCCCTTCCAACATAAACCAGTCTGGGATTCTATGATTCAGCGATATCATGCACCCCACAGGCAGCCTACACACATGCATCCACCACACCCATCAAAGCAAGCCCACATATATATATATATATATAAGCGCCTCACACACAGAACATGCAGGCCCACACGGATGCACCCGCACACACCCCCTGCCCTGCAGGCCCCGCTGCCGCCATGGAAGGCCCTCCCCCGCCGCTCCTTACACCTCCATCCTGCCGGCCCCGGCCGCCGCGCAGAGAACTTCCCCTTACACTGACACCGGCACCAGCGGCCCGGCCGGAGACGGCGAGGAGAGCGCGGGAGAGGCGGGGCTCAGCTGCAGGAAGCTTTGGCTGCCGGGACGGAAGCGGAAAAGGAAGGAGAAATAAAGGGGAAAGAGGAGGGGAAAAAAGCAAAAGTCAACTGCATTGGCCGGGAATCGAACCCGGGCCTCCCGCGTGGCAGGCGAGAATTCTACCACTGAACCACCAATGCGGGTGATACTAACGCCTTCTGTGCACGGTACTTGTACCTACCGCGGACAGACGGGAGCTGTGTTACAACCTACTCCGGTGCTGATAGTTACCTGCTGCAGAGCATGACAAGAGGGAAACAACACTTTAAGAGGCCCTTAGGAATCAAACCTAGTCATGTGCAAGCAATACGGTAAGGCTGAACTTGTTGTAGAACACTCCCATCATCTTTTAAGGCATCTCTGGGCGTCAGTGCCATATGCCTTCTCCTACCATCACTTCTTCCCCATTTAATTTAGGTGCTGTTAGGTTATTCAAGAGCCCTTTTTGTTCTCAAGAAAACTGAAGATACTTCATTGAATGCAAACAGCTGAAAATCCAGTTGGCTACAGGAAGCAAAACGAGAGCCAGGGAAATATGAATTACTTAATTTTGCCATCATCTCTCAGGCTCAAGTTCATCTGCAAACCCAGCAACACTCCCTAAGGAGTCACATTCACTTGTTTGAAGCTGAGCTGTAAGAGCAAACTTGGAACCAAATGGGTGAGACTTGTGGTTACAACCTCCCTCTTGCAATGCCAGCACAAAATCCACCAGCCATTTAGCTGCCTCCAGTCAAACCAGAAGAAAGACCACTCCCACTTTGGAGATTTTACTTCTCTTTGGGATGTTGCAAATCCAAAGTCAATTCTGAATAATGTGAATAAACTGCAGTGCTTCAGAAACAGGTCTTAGCGCAACAAACTACTCCCAGCTCTCCAGGAACCATTGTCATCAAATCCCTAAGTGCTAGGCAAAGTTTGAAAGCCTACTGCAAAGTTTTTTCAGCACTTTTCTGCTGAAGACTCTCAAAAAGGCTTCAGTGGACATGTGGACCCCATGATGCACAGATTGTGGTACAGGTAGGAATTCACTGTACTCCAGAATCATTTGTCATGGAGTCCTATGGAAAAAGATCCATAGGAAGGTCTTCAAACTGCAGACTGAAAGCTGTTGGTCTGACTCAGCCGATAGGATGGAACAGATGCTGACCTTTTTGCATGTCAGGATTAACTGACATCGTAAGTTGGCCAAAACCTGCGTACAAATGCTCCGTAACTTCTCTGCCATGTTTCAAATGCCGCATGTGAACCTGCCTGTACACCAGCTCCCATCCAGGCTAAAGGGAATAAAGATGGGAGAGGATGTCAGCCTTCACTTGAAAAGATGGCATTTTGAAAGACAATCAAATTTCAGAATTTTGTTCCAGAAATCTACTAATCCTTGCCTGCCTCTCATCACTCTCTAGATACAGCTTCAGAATCTTCAGCATGTAACTTTCATTTCTCCTTTGCATCCCCTCTTTATAGCTCTCCCCCATCAGCAATTTATCATCTTTATTTTAACTCTTTCTCCAAAAGTTTCATTCCAGACCTTTGCTGCTGTATTTGTTTACAATCCATGATGATGATGCCTGATGCCAGCAGCTGGGATAAATGAGCAAAACACAAATGCCTCTCTCCACAGCTAGTTTTTTAAATATTCTTCCTAAGTATTTTCCAATGGAGACTTGTATGTTAAGGTGTAAATATAAATATGGAGCAGCTACAGGTCCATGCGAGGGAGAAGGGGAATATCTAACAGAGAACTCATTATCTTTACACACTTTTCAGGAGATGGCGATTAGCTCAGTTCACTTTGTTTTGAATTGCTGCATTTTAGGTGTCAGACAGTTATGCTACACCATCCATAGGGAATGCAGACATAGGTTTTACTAAATGTGCTTAGCATGTCAACATTTTAAGCATTGGCTTGTGATTGTTACCACTAAGGCTTGGTGAGAGAGGGGCCTCGGTATTAACTATTGAAAGCAGAGGGCCTAGTAATTGCTATTGAAAGCAGATCTGCAGGGTATTTGTGTTCTTTGTCATGAAAGATGTTTACTGGATTCAGCATTTTGCTGAGCACCGTTTAGTGTCTTTTTTTTTTCTTTTACATTCAAAATTCATTAAACAAAGTTGGGTTTTTTTTCCCAACAGAAAATGTCAGCACTGCTCCACACCAGTGTAGCTGACAGTGCGTTTGAGCAGCGCTTTCAGCCCGAAGAGCTTTTATTCTTGTTCTAAACCAAAATGACAGTTAAAAAAGGAAGGTTTTTAAAGCAGGTGCACTGCAGCAGTATCTGCATCCTTTTAGTTCCCTGGACTCAGTTATGGAAATGAGTCCTAATATGAAAAATGGACTTCTAGAAACCACCAAAGCGCTCTTTGGAGCTGCACTTCCCAGGTATTGTGCTCATCCAGCAAAAAGTGCACTGGGAAAGGAAGGCTGTGACTGATGACAAAAGCAGGCACAAATTAAGTTTTTGAGGACATTCAAATATATTTAATTAAACTTCTTCATGCTGCAAAATGGGCAATTTACTCTCTAATACTACCTCATTGTATCTCAGATTAGAAAAGGAATATTGTAGCTGGGAATATTGATGTATGAACGATGTGCCACAAGGGAAAATAAGTGAAAGACCTTTCTCTCAGGACGTCCTTGGTTTTGAAATGCGGAGTGGGGATTTGGGGGTTTATCTTCCTATTTCACTAAGGAAATCAAATATTGAAAGAAGATGATGGGAAGTGGAGAGCCATCCAAGCTAAATCAAATTGAGAAGACAGTAATGAGAGACCTTTCCAGTGTGCATTAGAAAACCTATTTTGCAATGCCATTTCACTGTCTGATCTTCAAAAAGGTCCAGCTCTCCAGTTCTAAGCATCTTTAAGAAGTGCTGTTTCTTCAATGTTCAATTTACATTAATGACTTCTGCTTGGAAGTTTAATTTCCATTGTTATTATAAAAATACATTCCTCTGTATTCTACATTGATTATTTTACAGAAAGGATAGTTATTGCCTATTTCATCTAAAAATGGGAAAAGGGAGACTGAATAATCTCCTAGCTACAAACAGGGACAGGAGTTAAGCAGCATACTGTAAGCAAACTAATCTCTCTGAAGTTTGCTGAACACACACGGATAGTGCTGACAGACCCCATGTGAAAGCACACGTCCTTGCCACATGTAATATCAGACACAGATTAATAAGATCTTACTGACATTGATGTGCTCTGGTTACAAATTCAGTGTTACTGTTTTCCCAACACATCAGCAATCTCCTGTCAATGCCCAGAGAAAGGACAAGGACACTCCTAAAGGGTGAATAAGGCAAGAAAAGTGGTAAAAATAGGAGATTTCACCATTGGAAGGAACATAGTCACAAATGATCTCTCCTAATGCAAATGTCCAAGTGTAAAAAGGAAAAGGAGGTGAGTTGCAGAACTAAGAGAACAGCAGAAAAGGACAAGTGGGTCAGTTAGAGTAATGAAAAGAACCCAATAAACATGGAGGAGAAAGCTGGAATATGTTTCCTGAGTTCTGTGAAAGGTTTGGAGCATGCAGATGAAAAACTATTATACCACATTAGTGCACTCAGTAAGGCAAACCTGCAAGCAGAAAAGTGTTCAGTGTGTGAGGAGCTCATGAGGAACTGGTGCTGAGCCATAGCTTTGCGAGTTGCTGCTCCCAAAGCTCTCTTGTACTTTAAATTGATTCTTTACTTCCATGATAGTTGAGGTTTGATGAGATTAAGAGACAGGCTGTTTGCCAAGGCTTCAGAGCAGAACCTCACACCCCACAGCCACAGCCTAGGGCTCACAGGAACCTGTTGGCAGCAGTGACCCCATGCAACTAGTGACAGCAAGGGGAGTCCCACAGCTGGAGCTGCAGCATCCTTCCAGGTGGGGTGAAAAGTCTCATCCACATGAAAATGGGAAAGAGCAACTAGCTCCCAGCTATCCTGTCCTTGTGTGTTTGCTGGGGTGGCAATGGGTATAGAGCAACAATGATCAATATCAATTCCTGTCAAAGGCTGCTCATTAGAAGTCTATGACAAGGAGTGATGTGATTCCTTCAATGCAATGATATCCCCAGAAAAGCAGCCGACCTGTCTACACACAAGACACTGACACTGCCAGAGCACTGGCTCGAGCTACACTCTTACACTGCCAGAGCACTGGTTCAAGCTACCCCAGCCAGTTCACTAACAAGCAACATGAAAGCATCTCTCCCAACCCTCCTCCTTGCGGCCACCCTGCCTCCAAAGGCGCTTCTCTCCCTGACTTGCTCATTACCGAACAGGGGCCGGAGGCAACTGGGGGGTAGGAAGGGAGGAAGGGGCTTGAGCGGGGGGATCGGAGCAGGGCCGGCCCCGGGGACACCCCGCCCCGCCGGGGCGGGACGAGCCGCCAGCCCCGCGCACAAGCGCGTAAAAGCGGG
>JANRGW010041779.1:2440-27689 GCA_024733675.1 Psilopsiagon aymara | reverse complement strand
GCTTCGAGGGCTGGAGCAGCTCCGCTCTGGAGCCAGGCTGAGAGAGCCGGGCTGGGCAGCCTGGAGAAGCTGTATGAGGACCTCAGAGCAGCCTTAGGAACGCAGCTGCAGTGTCCAAAGGGGCTGACAAGAAATCTTCCCTGTGAGGCGCTGGCACAGGGTGCCCAGAGAAGCTGTGGCTGCCCCATCCCCGGCAGTGTTCAAGGTCAGGTTGGACACAGGGGCTTGGAGCACCCTGCTCCGGTGGAAGGTGTCCCTGCCCGGGATGAGCTTTAAGGTCCCTTCCAACACAAACCGCGCCATGATTCTATGTCTCAAAGCGGGTGCTTTAGAAAGACGCCGGGTCCGTGAGCGCCCCCGGCCCCGGTCCCAGCGGCAGGACCCGGCAGCGAGCCCCGGCTCAGCCCGGGGCAGGATCCGGCGGCGGCGGCCCCGGCCCCATCCGCGGCGCTCTGCTGCCCTCTGCTGCTCGGTGGGGACCCCGCTCGTCCCCAGTTCGGCATCGCGTTGATATCAACGTCGTAAATGAAGCTGTATCGGCGACGTTCGGCCGGAATGAGCCGTATTTGCCGCTTGTAGTAGTGCCAGTGTATCAGAGAAGGGTAATTTGTGTCGTTATAAAATTACACAGTATATGCTGGTTTTAATACTAATGCTGCTAAGCAGCCCATTTGCTTTAGGTAACTGTTGGCTATATGGTGAATGGTAAATTACCGCTTACTGACATTGTCAGCTTCTTCTGCTGGCTGGATTTTGCCTTTACCAGAGCACCATATAGCAAATAAACTTAATTAGAATCATGTTTCTTGGCTCAAACCCAAGTAACTTTTGGATTTTTAGGGGTTTAGATTCCAAATTTGAAAGATTCTCTGCGGTTGGTTTTGCCAGGATGCACCTTCTGCACATGACATGCTCAAATCACACCTGAAATATCCATTTGAACTCATACAAAAATTGGTCTTGTCTTCCTCTGTCATTTACATAAATGTACTCAGATTCTGGTCCAACTTCTGGCAACAACAGAAGCTTCGGTTGTGCAGTGCAGGGGACAGAAAATCCACCAGGGAGAGCATGGAAACTCACAAGCACGCCAAGCTCCCTGACATTCCTGCCTCTGGATGCAGAAGAAAGAATGCTTCAGGAGTGGATTAGGCTGACTGATCAGGCTCTGTCAACAGCTACTGGAGACCCACACAGAGTTCCCAGTGGAAAACTTATGGATGAAAGGCAAAAATATCACCAGGTGACATGGGAAGAATTTCACCCTCTTGGGTGGTACAAAATCTGAATCACTGAATCTGATTCAATCCATTTTTAAATAAATGCTTTGAGCCTCCCTGTAAGAATCTGAGAACACGTTTTATTTGAATGGAATTATGACGATCTAAGGTGATTTCTTAGAGTGCTGAGCATAAGGAACACATCATTCTCGAAGCAACCAGAACCAACATCATGTTTTCTCCTTCCATAACCCTTCTCTGCATGCCATTTACATACAGATCCTGTATGTAGATCAGTGGGTCCTAAAGGTAACAAAGCACAAGCAGAAGTGGGGCAGTTTGTACCTCTCAGCTGAGCCAAGCATCTAAAACACCCCTGTGAGTGACGCAGTAGTGCATCTTTCAAGAACTACTGAAAATAAAGTACTGGTTTATCACAGGTGTCGCGGTGAGGGAAACTTGAACACACTCAATATGAGTGATCAGCAAGCTTCTTCCTTTATTAGACAACATCTTACAATTTATAGGATTGTTAATTAGCTAATACATATTGCAAAACCTAAGCTCATTATTGGTTATGTTTATAAAGGTCAGTTCCGCCTCAACTTCTCCAATCTATGATTACATTGTTTCTTCTTAGATTATGCTAACTAATACATGATTGGCTGGCTATGTATATTACTTGATACATTAAGCGGCTATTAATAGATAATTATTAGTGACACAGACTACGCTTGTGTTAAAACAAAGACTATGCTTATGTCATCCCCCCCTTTACTTGTTAGATTTGCAACTATATCATACTAAGCGGTACCTAATTGGCTAGCTCTGCGTATTAATTGATACATCATTGATTACAATACAAAGACCATACTTATACTAAGACAAAGACTATGCTTGTATTACCCTGCTTGCTTGCCAGAATCACAGCTGCATTTCGAGGTTACAGTTATCAGTTCCTTCCTGACATCTTTCTCAGCCACTTTCTGTATCGACTTACTCAGACCTTCTGCATATATGCGTCCCTTCACAACTTACAATTAACTATTGTTCCTGCCACATACTGGACAAAATGCCGGCAGCACAGTGTCCTTGCTAACTCAGCCGTTCCAACATATCTGTGTCTGGTGCCTACCTAGCTCTTGCTCAGCCAGCAACATTAAGTCGATATGCCCTTTATTGGTTAACCATTCCTCCACACACAGGAAAGCTAAAATGATTCACAAATTATAAAGACATGGCTAATTCCACATTCCTCATTGAATAAAAGCACAAATTCAAGTGAATGAGTAAAAGCTGTCAGCCTTTTCTAGATGAACATAGGGCCTCTTTTTATAATGGGCTGACTCATTCCCTCCTGTTGAAAGGCCAAACGTACCATACAAAAACAAACCTGGTAAATCTCAGAAGTAGGTGTTGCTGAGAAGAAGGTATTCGAAACTGCACCTTTGCTCAGTGGTTTTTCCACTTCAGTTTAGCACCTTTATCCTTACCTGGGTTGTGCTCAGTTCTAAGCCTGCAGAAACTGAAGAACTGCTGCTTGTGTTCATCCCAGTGGTGCTGAAAGCATCCAAGGCTTGTACTGCCCATGGCTACAGGCTTATATTTCTTTTGAGGCAGGTAGAGATTGATGGATTGTTGTTAGATTTGGAATGAGAATTAGAGTTGTGGGTATGGAATAAAGAGGTGCAGATATGAGCCAATGGCTTTCTATGTGGTTTACAAACAAAACCAAACTCTACTCCCTCTGCTAAGAGGTTGATGTCTTCAGCACTTGGCACTGGTAAGGCTGCATCTGGAATCCTATGTTCAGTTCTGGGCACCTCACTACAAGAGAGACAATGAGGTGCTTGAGCAGGGCCAGAGAAGGGCAACAGAGCTGGAGCAGGGCCTGGAGCACAGTGTGATGGGGAACATCTGAGGGACCTGGCGGGGGGGGTTTAGTCTGGAGAAGAGGGACCTTAGTCTGGCTCAGGGGGGACCTTATTGCTTTCTAGAACTGCCTGGCTGGAGGTTGTAGAGAGGTGGGGGTTGGTCTCTGCTCCCAGGTAAGAAGTGATAGGACAAGAAGAGACAGCTTTAAGCTGCACCAGGGGAGGTTTAGATTGGATAGCAGGAGCAATTTCTTCATCGAGAGTGTGGTCAGGTACTGGAACAGGCTGCCCAGGGCAGTGGTGGAGTCACTGTCGCTGGAAGTGTTCACAAACCATGTAGATGAGGCCCTCAGTGATATGCTTTAGTGGTGGATTTGGCAAGCCTGGAGTAATAGGTTGGACTCAAAGATCTTAAAGGTCTTTTCCAAGCAAGTTGATTCTGTGATTCATGTAGGTCCCAGACTGGAAAAATTCATTGTGTTTATGCAAAGCTTGAGAGCCTCGTGTGTAAGGAAGGCTCTCCAAAACCTGGTTTGGCAGTCAAATCTCAAAGGGTCCCAGGTTTTGAAAAGCTGGATATGCCAGTGTTGTTTGTTACAAGTAGGACTGCAGGAACCCAGGGCCTCCAACACCCTGCAAACCTGCATTAACCTGACACCTTTTATAAGCTTGGAAAAAAATCATAGGAATGTCGGCATCTACTAGAGCCTGCCACCACAGCATGTAAGCATGCTGCCAACATGGTTATTCAGTGCTGTAATGAGCACATGCAAGATTAGAAAGTTTGTTTAACTATCACTGGAAACCATTTTCCATCACAGTCCTTTCAGCTGTTTTACAGATACTGCAGGAGGAGATTCTGCCTTTGGGCTCATAGGCTTGGAACGTGCCATGGTGGGGCAGGAAGAATTAGGGGGAGCTCCTGATGGGATTGCATTGTAAGTCACTGTAAGAGTGATGAGCATTAAGTAACGTGAGCAATGTTAAGGGAAGTCAGACTCACAGCCTATCCTGGTTCTCCTGTCAAACGTCATGTAATGTACCTTTGCTATGGCATAACTACATTCTGATTGCAAGCACCATAACAGGAATGTGTGGACATGAGTGAGTTGATAAATCAGAGTAAGTCAGAGGCAGAGGAGGAACTAGAACTCGGTGATGCAGAGAGCCAGTTTCTCAGCCTTGTCAAATACATATCCTGTAATTTCATGGCCTCATATTGTTTCTTAGTGTAGTCAAGCATAAACTATTTAAGGCAGGGATCCCCTATGCATGTTAATTGTGTGTTACGTATCAAGACTGATGTGTCTAATTGTTACTGCACAAAAAGAAGCATAATAATAATGATGATTGCTCTGATTTCTGCCTTCCCTCATGGTGCATATTTTCCTTGAAGTAATCAGGGACTTGTTGCTATGTAGTTAATATTTAAGGTACCTTAAATATTTTAATGTGTCTGTGCCTGTCGTTTCTAGGCAGCAGTATTTGTTTATGATATTGTTATACAACCCTTTCTACCTTATAGCCTTTATTCAGTGTAATCTAATAACCCATACAGTTAAATTTCAGTCCTGAGACTTGTTTTTCTCACAGAGTAGCATATTGAAGTACTGAAGCTACTGTTAAGAATGATAAAATATTTCTGATGTAGAAGATTTATTCTTTGTCAGGATGTACTGCTAGCATTCTTTTCATTCTTAGTACACTTCAAACTGAATAGAATACTTAAATAAGGCCATTTACTAGTTGGTAACACTTCTGTGCACTTTCAGCACCTATTGCAAATGCTTACATGTTCCAAAAGCAGAAAATTCCAGAGTTTTAAAGTAAATCATCAGTGGTTTTGGTGGAGAGAAGCCCAGTGTGAATTGGTTACCTTCATCTTCGTCCTCATGCTTCCAGGCATGTTGCATCTCTACAGTTGGCTTTCCACCTAGTCTGCAGGCATGCAGAAACTGTGATAACTGGTTGAATTTACTGGCTGAGGATCAAGATTACCTCTAGTTGAAGAGAATTCTTCACATGCAAATCTGTTCTATCTCACCCTTTCCTAAGAGGCCAAGAGAAGGAAAGAGGTTTCATGGTAGTGGGAAAGGCAGTTAAGTAGAGAAGGAGTGGAGATGAGATAAGAGCTCATCAGAAATGGTGACTCTTAGGGAAGGTCTTGAGGACCAAGTAATCACCAACACCTACTGAAATGACAAACTAGAGGTATGTGCTATCATTTCAACAGTCCTTTGGAAGTAAAAATCAACATATTTTTGTCTGCTGGGCAACACTGCTGTAGGTTTTTTTTGGTGTAATCTTAATTTTATTGAAATAAAATAGAAAACTCTGAAACATTTAACTTGGGGTGAATGTTATATCTCTTACTTAACAGGTTTTGTCCTCTGAGCTTGCACTTGAAGAGGCAAGAGACTGCTGACTCCCCATGTGCTTTACCACAGATCTATATGGGCTGCAGAAAACATACATCATCTACCTGCCAAGCCTGTGGGAAACACAGAAGAGAATTACTCCAGAGAGTGCTCATGTCTGCAAATGAAAGCTGAGCTTTCCTGACAAGACACAAAGGGATGGGAACTCAAAGTTCACCAAATGCTGAAAAGCATAAATCAGTGCTTCAGGTAACCCATGCAGATGGTTTTGCAAATCTAATCTGTTCACTGGCAGGTGCTGCAGAAATACAATAAAGCCAGGCAGAGTTCCAGAGCCACTGCTCCTAAATTCAGTGAATTTATTTCTGTTACTGTTTAAAACTAAGATAACCCCCATTTCTTAAAATTAATCTTATATTTGTGACTGCAGCTGAACAGCCCTGCAAACACATCATCTATCTGAGGTAGATACAATACAAGTAGTAACACTTCAGAGTTTGTTAGAACAAGTGCCATTACTCATTAGGAGAAGCTGCTTATTTTCATCTCCCTTCAAGTCTCCAGCCTTTTTACTGAGACTTCCAATAACATTATCAGTGCAAATTCTGACAGTGATTTCTGTATTTGTTGCAGAGCACATCGCAGAACATGGTCCTTTGTGTAACAGGACAGTCCAAATGTAATGGACCAGAGATTAAAGACTCCATATACCATGTTTAGTTCTGAAACATGAAGTGTGTCCTTGCTAGTTGGTGCCCTTTGGAATCCTTTCCTGAAATATGTGTGGCAAATGCACTTTTCTTTTTCTAATCTGAAAGTCACAAGATCCTCTGCTCCTGCTTGTCCTGCAGTTTGCCGATGCAAGTGGCATATAAAAACTGAAGACTGGACCTGTTCCTTTCTTTCATGCAGACTCCCAGCTTCTGGGGACAGCAGTGACAATTCTGGTAGGTAACAACTGAGCTAAATTCTGATTTTTACCCTCTTTTAAAGCTTAGTTATAAATTCTGGAAAGGTATTTGACTGAGAATTGGTATGTTCCACTGCTTTGTAACCAGCTTCTTGCCCATCTTAAAATAACTCTTGCTTTGGATTACATTGTGTGGCATACAATTACATTTGTATCTAGTATTACAAAGAGTAGACAGATCGTTCGTGTTCACTTGAGGAAGGAGTGCAGACTGATGCCATCTGCAATACTATGAATGTGTTGTCTGTGTAGAGCTGGGAAATCCATATTACCCAGTATAAAAGGCTCTTCCTTTGTGCAGGAAGGTTAGTGTAGCTTACTGTCATCCATTTATCTGTAGGCAAATGCTTTATCTTAAGAGCAAAGTAGTTTAAACAGACTGGTTGATTTGTATCTCCAGTACTGGTATGAAATACCCTACCCACATAAATAGATGAAAGTGCCAATAAGATCATTGTTTCTATTGCTAAAATGACTGCATTCATATGTCATTAGCTATCATATATCCAGAGAAATATAGATTTTTCATCTTAGGATTTATATTAAAGCTCCAGGAAACCGTATTTTGTGTGGTTCACAGCCCAGAAAGCCAACCATATCCTGGGATCCCTACTGAGCTCAGATGAGCATGTTCTAAAGGCCTCCTTTACCCAAGTGATCCAGGATTGGATTTGTTTCTGTCAGAGAAACTATGTTATTGATCAATAACAGTTTTTGTAACAAAACCAAAGTTTGATCTGATATTAAATGTTTACAGTTACTGATTTAGTTTCATAACACATCTGCATGTCATTACTTGGACACAACAGGACCGAAAGCACAGAAGTTACTGCTCATAACTAGTCCTTTAGTCTGAGTCTGTTTTACCCTCATGTTTGTATATGTCACATTTAAGTTCATGATGCAGAAGTGTCTTTTATTTGGTTACCTGCATATTTTAAAAGATCAATACATGCATATCTAAAGAAAACCTAGCAAATACAAACCTTCTCATAAGCACACCTTGATTAACCTTTGCCCTCTTCAGCAGCTACATGCCAGCCACCAGAGGCTTTATTACAATTTCAGCTATCATTTTATAAAGTAAGAAGTGTGACATGATATCCTTACTGAGAACACTCAGACTAAAGCATTCCCAGGCTGGCTTACACTGCTACTGCAGCGCAGGGGGATGACCTGCCTTTACAAATTGTGCTGTGGCACCTTCCTGCCTTCTGGGTGGAGTTTCACTTATACTTCTTTCCTTCCCCGACCTGTCTGCAAACACAACTGAGCTAACATGAAGTTGAAAGTGAAGTCAAACATATCCCAGATAATGGGCTTGTACCTCCCACTGAAGAGAGGGTGGAACCACACACCTGAGAGTGCCACAAGTCTGTCTTGGCATGTTCTTGGGTGCAATGTAACTATCTGCTGCCCCTTCCTCAGGGTATTGATTTGGTTGCGTGTAAATAGTCAAAATGCTATATTTATGGGAAACACAATGCCTCCCTGCTGTGACAGTTTAAATATAGAGAACAGGCCACTACTGGCATTTAAAATATCACTAGCTGGACAAGACAGTGCAATCAGAAAATAGCCTAAGCTTTCATTGTGATTCTGTGTATAGGCTTTTCATATCCCTCTTACTGCTTTTAAATGAGTTAAACCAGAATTATTTGCTTCTTGAACAAATGAAATGCTTGACATTTACTCAAAGTGAGGAAAACAGGCAGCTTTATATTTGGGGTATTTTCATTTTTTAAAGTGGCTACTGCAAATGCAGTGTGTGTATTTGAACACTGTGTATTCCACAGCACATCTGCCATCTGTTGTGCACGGCTGTATTTGAATAATAATGCAATATAATGTCATTATTATCATTAGTATTAGAACTGTAATTACTCTCTGAGTTTCAAAGCCAAGTTCCCAGTGAGTTACTCACTCAGGGTCAAGCCAGAGACCAGCTAGCACTTGCATTGCAGATGGGCAAGCTAATGAAGAATCCTTTCCCTCTTCTCTGCTAGTTACATCATTGGTACCAATGCAAGGCAGCAAGCAGGCCCTGAGAGTAGGTCATAAGCTTACAGGGAAGGGGTGGGAATCTTCATCCACTTCCTCCTTTGCTACTCCCTCCTCCCAGCCCATATGCAGAATTGGTAGCTGTGCTGATGTGTCAAGACATATATGCTGGGCTGGGTGTAGTGTACTCTTGAGCAAGAGAGGAAACAAAGAGAGGCTATGACTCAGAGCAACAGTCTTCCAGCCAGGCAGCTAAATGCACTTTCCCTTATTAGGCCAGATCATGAAACCTTGCTTCATTTTGAGTGGTACCTAATTCTGCAGTGGTATCACTCCCTTCAATAATCAACTTTCCAATTCCTGCTTAGCAGAGCGAGACTCTACCTGGAACTTTAAAAAACCAACCAAAAAAAACCCCCAACAAACACATATAATTAAACTTGACTCCACCTACTCTGCCCAACACTGAATAGTATAACATGAATCAGGCTCCATTAGCAGCAGATGACATGTTTGAAAGGGATAGCACCTGCTTAACTTCCTGTAAATGCTATGGTTTTGACTGTAATCTGCATGGCCACATTGCCACCTCAGCTAATGAGGTGGGTTTGATCTGAGTTCCTTTACTGGGCTACTAAGAAAAACTAGAGATGGGGCCTCATGCCTCCCACAGACCTTGCTTACAGCTTAACTGAAAGGACCCATAGTTGATTTTCCCTGATTTAGGTATTTTTATTACATGATGTCAAGAACAGTGTCCTCAACTGAAATGTAATCCTGCAGGAGGGATGTGTCACTGAAGTGAGTTCATACGAGAATCATGCAGGCAGATGAACTTTCATACCTCTTCTGCTATAATGCCTACAATGCTGCTCCAAATGCTGGAGTAGCCAAATGGTTACAAGACATTGTGTATTCTTACACGGTGTTGTTGACTATCAAAATGAAACTAAAAGAAGCATCAACCTTGTACCTACAACTAAGCAGACATTTCAGCTGCCATTTCAAAACGTTTGCTGCATTATAATTTGCATGCTATATTGTTATTTGAAATAAAGAGTGCCAGTTCTAAATGACCACTTTCAACTTGGATTTTAAAACCAGGTTTTCAGACAGGTTTAAACTTAGGTTTCCCAACTAATCTCATGAGTCAGAGTGCATGTAATTCAGTATGTAATCGATTGCCTTGAGCAGCTATTTTCCTCATAAACACATGCTGTCAGGTTAAGAAACGATTTGTTCATTTTACAAATGCAAGTCAAAGTTAGCTTCTGGAGTTTGGTTGGGCATCCCCCTTCCTCCCTTGCACTTATTCTGCACTCAGCTGACTGCTGCTTTCATTTTACATGGATGTAGCCCAAGTATGTTTTATGTCCCTTGCTTAAGTGTAAGTTGCTAATCACTTCAAACAACCATGAAGTATTAGCTAAGTGGTTCACAGGCAGCTATACCACCTTTCATCCTACTGGCTCTATGAATAAAAGTGTTGTTTAGCTGGAAATGCAGAAGTAACTGTTAATAAAAGACAAATGACATTGCAGAACAAGTTAAGATAATCAAATAGTTAGGGTTGGAAAGGACCTTAAGATCATCCAGTTCCAACCCCCTGCCATGGGCAGGGACACCTTACAGTAAACCATGGCACCCAAGGCTCTGTCCAGCCTGGCCTTGAACACTGCCAGGGATGGAGCATTTACCACTTTTTTGGGCAACCTGTGCCAGTGCCTCACCACCCTCACAGTAAAGAACTTCTTCCTTATACCTAACCTGAACTTTCCCTGTTTAAGTTTGAACACATCACCCCTTCTCCTATCGCTACAGCCCCTGACGAAGTGTCCCAGTCCAGCATCCTTGTAGATGCTGTAAAGTAAATTTCTGTGGACAACAGCAGCAGAAACAGATTGCTTCATGTTGGCAACGTTTCTGTTAAATGGTGACTCTCAGGGCAGAGGGAGGGGAGAGAAAGAGCCAAAGAGGAAATGCTAAAGCCAAGTTCTTTCCTCAATCCACGTATGCAATACAGCAACAACATTAGACGGGAGCAAGTGAATGGAGAAGGGTACATCTTGGTCCTGGATAAGAAAGCAGCTGCCAGTCTACAGCAGTGTCCTAAAAGAAACCTGTGTTTAGAGGAGTGCATTTGAAACCCGTGACTACCCTTCCATTTCCAGCTTATAAAATCACAAGACTAAATTAGGCTTCTGTATTATTTTATTTCCCTCTTAAAATATAGCATTGAAGTCCTGCACACATATAAATATCCCTACAGTTTCTTACACACTTTCTATCCATCATTACTTAAAGTGCCCAACTGTGAACATCAGAAATAAAAACATTACTGTTAAGAGTGGCTATGCTTAGAGGACAGGTATCCTGACAGTGCAGGCCTCTGATTTTACAAAAATCACCTGCAGAAGAATACACCCTCAACAACATGCATCAAGATTAACCCTGAAGTACTTGCTTTGGGTTTTTTTACTCTGATCTGAAAGTCATTATGAACATACAGGGTTTAATTTTGATGTCTTTTACATAGTGTAAGAATAAAGGATAAATGCATTACTTTCTTTCTAGCTCCCTCCTTCCCCCACAAAGTGTTTACTGTGTCCCAAGCTGCTATGTTGATTAAAAACCAGTTGAAAAGAGCTCTGGAAATGCATGCAACTTAAAATTCACTTAAACACACTTTCAGTTATAAAGTCTGAGAGATTTTCAGTTCAGCACGTGGCTACGGTTCAGTTGGGTTATTAGATGTGTTTGTCGTAGTGGTGAGATTGGTAAACACTTCTTCCTTAGTTTCAGGCTGGTGTCTTTCCATTTTGCTTTCCTCTTTAGCATCTTTATTACTGGTATCTCCCTTGCTTTTGACTACCACAGGTTCAATCTCCATGATTTCCTGCGGTGGCTTAGGCTCTGGCAAATTTGGCTGAAGTCCATCGACTTGAACAGGTTCTGGGACATCTTCTGCTTTCTGTTCAAGTCTTTCCAAAATATTCTGGACCTTCCTTACACCATCTCTCCTGGCCTGGCGCACATCCGGACGACCCTCAGGGTCCACTGAGTCTAGGGCTAGCAACTCTTTGGTCAAATACTCTTCAATCATCAAGTATTTTTTGTCATTTTTCTTGCCTTCAAAGGAGTTGACTGCCTGCTCAAGCATTTGTACTTTCTGCAGGATCGCCTCCACTTTCAACACACCAGGATGCTTTTGAGGTTCTCCTGATTCTACTGTCTTCGGTGCTGCCACTTCTTCAGGAGGAGGAGGCCTTTCCTGCGGGGGAACCATCATAGCTGGGGCAGGAACCCTTTTATCAGCTTTCTCTGCCATGGCTGGAGGCTTCTGGGGGGGTAATTTAGTATCCGGCTCTTGGTGGGTGACCTGGATTGGGATATATGGCGATGGTGCCTCAGTTGCAGGTGGTGGGACTACCTTGTTCTCAGGTTTGATTTCAGGGGCTGGTCTTGGTGGCTCTTGAGGTGGGATTTGTTGTTGCTGAGAAACCTGGTGAGCAAAGCAAGTTTGTGTTGAGACACAATGAACAATGCCTCTTATTTCCTTCTAAAGAAGTAACCGAACTTCCATTTTCTGTGCTTCTAGAAGTGCAATTTTCACCCCCCCGATGACCTATCTTTCCTGTGCACTGCTGAATTTTATCGCTTTAACATTAAAAAAGCACTGTGCTGAAGAGTTGTTACTGTTTTCAAGCTATTGCAGATTACAAGCACCAGTCAACTCTCAAAAAGCGATCTGCCCATGTTCACTGAAATCATCCCTACAAGCGGTTCTAGAAGACCCTGGGGCAAACCCCTCACCTGATAAAGGCAGTAGGATTAGCTGTAACTGACTGCAGCGCAGTCCAGATTTCATCCTCACTGGGAGCTGGTGCTTCTTGGAAAGCCAACTGCTTTGCTGAGTTCTAACCACATTTTGAGCTATTCTCATCCCAGTTCTGTTTTCAGGACATTGCTTCTGTTGTTTGTGCTTATTTTTACTGATTTTATTTTTAGAGTATTTACACACAGAGGTTACTGTGTCAGTGCCTGAGATTACTACAACTCTAAGAGTCATCAAATCAGAAATCTCTGGCACTCAAGATTAGTTTGGAAATCTTAGCAGAAAACTGAAATTCGTGAGATCTGTATTTTCCATCTGCCCACCCCCTTCACTTACTCTTGCACATATAAAGTGATTTTGGAAAGGTACTACTAGATCCAGCTGTCATGCATTTAAAAGGCTTAAGTAAACTACCTACATGTATACTTAAACCAAGTAAATAGCCTACATTGACAATCTGTTACTGCTTTACCCACTGAACGTAAAGTCTGAGCAGAGAGCTCCAATTCTCACCCATAAAAAAAATGCACTAGCACTATAACCTAGAGTATGTCATTAAATCAGAAGTCTTCATTGTTCTGTACTACCTCCTCGGTTTTCAAAACTATTCACCCAGTTCTGCTGTCAGTTTTAATGTGAAATCTCTCCAAAGAGGAAACCAAGGCTTGTTTTTGTAATACATCCTTCCATGCACTCACACTTGTCAAATTCCCAGTAGGTTTAGTAGTTTTACTAACAATCTGAACATGGATAACCTCTTCAGTGAGCAACAGGTTCTATGAGCAAGAGCATGCTTCACAGAGGAGGAATAAAAAGCTCTAAGACTAGGTTTTGCTGGTCCCTTCTTCAGAACTAAAATTACTCTGCGCACCAGATGCTATCCTAAATGGTTCTGAGACATCAATGAAGTCTATTTACATAGATACCACGAATCCCACGGACCTGATTTTCTTCTTACAAACATAATGCAACATCAGTGACCTCAGTATCATTACACCACATTATACTCTGATGAGAGGAAAACCAAACTGTGTGCTAAATCCTAGTTCAGTGATCCAGACTCCACACTCCTGATGCATGGAAAAGCCACTTGCTGCCAGTATCATCTCAGTGTCTCCCAGCTTGTTTAAATGCAGAACAGAGACTGCTTTACATCAGTACAAGCTGATTTCTCAGCTCTACACTGAACGAACTACCTGGCCTGTAAGTCCCTTCCCTGCTCTACATACCTGGGGTCTGTCTACAACTGTCTGCACTCTGATGGGTGCCGGGGGCTGTATCTGGCTGGTAACTCTGGCCGGTGAACTGTCACGGCTTGATGAACCTCTCTGGGTCATCCTGAATGGAGACTGTGGTCGCATTGTCTTCGGCTCCCTCTCATCTGGTTGGATTTTGTGGAACACTGGCTGGTGGGCTTGGAATTCACTCTGCTGGGCAGGGTAGTGTGTCTTCTGTGCCTGGTGGTACACCTGCGCTGGTTGCCGCTGGATATTTTCATGGATCACAGGAATCGGAATATAACCTCGAGGAAGCTGATGGCTCCCTGCGTTGGGTCTGCCAGAGGACTGAGGGGAAGCGGTTGCAGAATCGGGAGCTCCAGGACATTGAGGCTGCCATGAAAAAGAAAACCATTATTAAACTTTGTGCTCACAGTACTTTCCATTTCCAAACAGAAAAGAGGATGGGAACAGAAACAGAACTCGTGTTTCCGGCAGGCACTTCCTTGGCTTTTTTAGCAAAGGGCCTCTCTAGACAAACCGCCGAAGTTGTGAGAGCATCATTATAACAAGTAGAAACCTGAGCTACAGCATTCCCAGCCCTCAAATGAGCAGGGAGTGGATGCTCAGTCAGAATGTTTGCTGCTTTTGCATGGCTGTTCCTGTCTAAACCTGTTAAATTTGAGGTAAGCTAAAGTTAAGCAAACAAATTATATGCTGGAAACAAAAATAAACCCCCACCAGAGGCACGCAGCATTTAGACTTCTGATTCCAGTCACACCGACAGATTTTGTTTGGTTTGGGGTTTTTTAGCAGCCCGTAATTAATTCAGTAGCAGGCAATGGCAATGCATATACCGCTCATGCTCCCTTTTTCCCCCTAGGACCTTGCAACACACCTTAGCCCCTGGGCAGCTGGAGAGTTGCACCGGCTCAGACCTGCTGTTAGCAGAAGTGAGCTACAGAATCCAGCTTCCAGCATGTTCCAGGTTGTGGGTCTGCATTTTGGGGAAAGGCAGTTTGTTTGCTCACAGCTCCCTCCCACTTCCTGCTATGCCAATCCATTGCCCCAAATACTGTGCACCAACTCCAGCCGCTGTCAGGCTATTTTCTGACCAGTTTCGCTTTCTAAGTAAGAGGAACAAAATTTCCTGATGGGTTTGTTATGTGGCTCAGTGAGAGGCCAGGTCAGCCTGGAGCTGGCAGAGGAGAGGGAAGGACAACACAGCCAGAAGGCAAGAGGAAGACGGGCAAGGCAGAAGAGGAAGGTGTCCAAGACCCCTCATGTGGTGCTGGGGAGCTGCTCAGCTGCCCATGAAACAGCAACCTTGAATAAGTTCAATGCTGGTTGGTATTATGGTACCCATCACAGCCATGATTTGTGTCTTTAAACCCCATGTCAACGAGGCCACCACCACAGGCTCTGCTCAGTTGATACCCACACTGTGCTGCTCAAGTTTGTAACAGCAAGTTCTGAGGTCCTCACTAGTTGCGTTGGAGGACTTCAGGAAGAGGCACACAAGACATGCTCCTAAAGCCACTCTGCATACAAGACAAAGCTGATCAGTGTGGGCAGAAGGAAAAGCTGAGCTCTTGCCCTGGTATTGCATGGACATGGCATCGTTAGCCAAGACAGCTGAGAAACCTGCTAACAGACTTCTAATTACATTGCTCAGACTCCACCACTGCTGAATTACAGACCTGATGATACGTTTTCAGCTTGGTTAAGGCTGCATTTCCTGCTCATTTTACTTTGAATAAAGATGAGGTTGGCATTTCCATGTATTACAGGAATACCCATTCAGCTCATTCTCCAGAGAGAACAGGCAAACCAAAATCCTACCTCCTGACACACAAAGCAAGCAGGGTGACTCTTTTGTTCAATGAAGTTCATAGCTTGAGAATACTTTAGCATGCCTCTGAAGAACCAAAATCCTTCACAATTCACTTTTAAAGCTATATGTATGTAAATCCGTATGCTTAATACAACTGAAACATTAAATTGGCAAGCGAAGATCACAGCAGTAGCACTTCTGAAGCGTCCTGGCTTGTTAGCTACCCGGCCACTTTTATTTCTGTCTCTCCCACTTTTGTTCACTTTGCTTTCTGACTCATGGTGCAGAGCACAGGAACCTGTCTGTGCCCTCTACTTATGGGGGAACCAGAATAAATCCCGAAACAACCCTCCCTTGCTGCAGGGCCTCACACCTCAGAGACTGCCTTTCTGCAGAAGCCATTTCCATGCATTCAGTTCTGCAGAATCACTGCAGATCTAAAGGAGGCCACGCTAGAAAAAAATCCTCCCATATTTATGCTGCCCTGACTGTGCACTTTTGCATTTGGATACTCTTGGGAAGTATTGGGAAAATGTAATCCTGTGGCAAGCCTGGCTTTCTGAAGGATCAGCTACCCGTGTGACATTCAGGTCATACATGCTGCAAAGACCAATGCAAACACACCCCAGCAACACTGACAAGTTACCTCGGGTCCGTGCGCGGCCGGCGCTGGGGCTGCTGCAGCTGCCGGTGTCTGTCCACATTGTTTATCCGCTTGGGAAGCCTCCACCGGTCCCCTCGGAGGGGACTCGGGGCCAGCATAGGCCCCCCTCAGAGGTGGCTGTGCCTGCACCGTGGTGGGGACAGCTTCTGTCTTGTACCGCTGCACACCGGGCTGCGGGGCAGAGAAGCATGGGTGCTGCTGTCTGCCGTCGATGCCTTCATGGATAACAGGAATAGGGATATAGCCGGCGCGGAGCTTGGGGTATCCCATGTTTACTTCTCTTGCTGGCGGCTGCTTGGGGCTATCACGGGATGGACCATTTGCTGATGACTGGCCTTCCTAGAAGTTAAAAACATCACATTGCGCTTGTTGGTGGCTCAATACAATGCTAAAGGTCTGTCCTAAAAGCAGTATCAGCTCTATAGGAGAAGTTCAGACACTTTTGTGTTAATGCAGCTAACAGCAGGTGCTCACACCCCAGATCTGCATGCAAAAGAAGAAAGGAAGCTAGTAAGTCTGCCTACATATGAGGCTTTCACACCCCCCCTTCTCATAAATACCAACTTAGGCTTTAGAATACCTGCCTAATTACAACAGCATTTCTTATTTAGCATGCATTACTTGTGCTTAGCCACCAGCTCACCCCCTTCAGATGGAGCTCCTCCAATTCAAACAAGTGCCCACAGGACCAGAGGCAGTTCTTTAACACCTCTCAGAACCCAGCCTATAGATAACATCTGGAAAGACGCTTTCATGGAAGCCTAACCCCATCAGAAGCACAATGTTTGTTGGTGGTGTTCTTCCCACTGGCTATATAAAGAGTTACTGCTGCTGCATACTGCAGAAGATACTCCCTTTCAGCTAGGGGAGGATCCGGTTCAGTAAATGCTGAAGGAGAAGGGAAGACAGGAAAATGAAGAGGAAAATGCTGAAAAGCAAGATAAAATAACCCCTGTATTGTCCGCATATGCCCACCAGACAATGTCAAAGCTCTGGCAAGGGTGGAAGTGGTTTGTACTAAGAGCCCTCGCAAGTCCTCTAGTAAGTTCTTCCTGCATCGGTCATTCTATTTTGAGGCCCTGTGAGGGCTAAGTTCCAGATGTATCTGTAAGTCAGATCATGTAACAAGCACCTCTGTCATTCAGAGGGTAATGTCATTATTCAGTAAGAGGAGAATTTAATAAGGGGACATATGGTGCAAGTGTTGGAAACCCTATTTTTAAAGGGGCGTTTAAGCTACAGAAATATTTAATGTCGCTTCTGGCCTCATTAACTTACTAATTCATGAGGAATTAACTCTTTCACCAACCAGATTTTGAGTGTTCTTCCCATGTGAGTGTCCCCTTAAAAGTGATTCCTGTGAGCAATAAAACTGCAGAGAATAAAGGCTGTTACTTAGGTAAGCTAATAAAATAAGATAATAGTACTGAAAGGAACAAGATCCAAGTCAGAGCCCTGATGCTGCATTTGCTTTTACTCACTAAAACACCCTCCACAAACAAAGGAAAACATTCTGAAAGAGGCACAGAGGAGATCCAGGCCTAAAAACTTCATGCAGAGAAGTAACTTGAAGTTGTCTTTTCCAGCTGCATAACAAGGATGATCTCATGCCAAGGTCTGCACCAGGATCCACTGCCGACAGTGAGTCATCTTAAATTCATCCTACCGGGAAAGCACATCCCTCTGCCCAACACACGCTGTCTGGGGGACGGTTTCAGGACCCCCATCACCAACAAGCATTTGCCAGTTCACCTTCCACCATCACAACCCCGGATCCACAGCATTCCCGGCAGCCACCTCTCCCGGGATCCGGAGGGAAGCTCGGTGACGCCAGCAAATTGCATTTGCCGGAAAAATAGATCTGAGGTGCGCTCAGCTAACAACAATGTGGGGCCGTGCCTCAGCCAAGTGGCTGCTGGGAGAGCGGAGCCGAGCAGGGAGGGAAAACTGATGATTCCAGAGTGGGAAGCAGCACCATGCAGCCGCTGCGCGCTGACTTGATGCATTCTGTGCCCCGCGTGCACCAGCTGCTCCCCGGCACAGGCTCCCTTGACAGAGGGAGCAGGCAGCGGGTGAAACCTGAGCGTTCGCAGCCAGCCACCCACAGCTATAAAAAGGAGATTCACTCACTTCCAGTGCTGTCCAAACTCCCCATGGGAAGGGGTTAGGAGCTGGGTGGGCACAGCAGCACCAACAGATGCCCCAACAGGAGAAGGGGTTTAGCGGCTCCTGCTCCACTCCACTGGGGTGTACACAGATCTGCTCGAGGGGATTAGTTGCCGGCTTCTTTATCTTGGCATTTTAGGGGTCTGCCATGTTTCGAACTGCTCCATTTGGGGTAAGACCTTCAGTCTTTTAGAGTAACATGCCGTGATTGCAGGGGGTTGGACTGCAGAACCTCTGAGGGTCCTTTCCAATCCAAACTGTTCTATGATAAATCACTGCCAAGGCTTCAACATGGACGGACTCCCACTGCATGCAGCCTCCATGAACCCTCTCTTAGGAGTCTGCCCATGGGCTTCCCCTCCTTTGCCTTCATTTTCAGACCCCTGTGGCTGCCCTTGTTTTGAACCACTTTTGCAATCCAAGAGATCTGCCTCTGCAACTTCAGCCCTGGTAGGAAATACAGAAGCAGCAGCCCAAAACCAAAGGAAAAAATCAGGTTGGACTGCTTCCTCAAACCATTCAGTTTGTGCCTGAAGTGAAACTTCTGGCAAGTTTAATCCTTTTAAATGGAAACACTGGCCCCTCCTTAAGAGTCACAACATAAACGATACTCTCATCATCTGTTATTTATTCTCACAGCTTCAGACAACCTGTGCTGATCCTGTGGAAAGTCAGTATTTTGAGTCGATCCTTTGTTCCAAGCTTATTTTCCCTGCAGTCAGGTCTGCAAACCACAGAGGAACTTCTGTGCGTCTCTTTGCAGTGCCATCATCCTGGAGGATGCCTTCAGTGGAGGAACAAATGCAGTGTCCCCTTTCTTTTCTCCATGGTCAGCAGCTCTGAGGCAGAAAGATCAGATGTTGCCATCACAACTGCTCTTCCTGATCCACACTGGTTACTTCAACACTTAATAGCAGTTTGGGTTTGTTCTTAGCACAGCAGCAAGTGCACGTGGATCCCGGCACCCCTGCAGACAGGCTTGTGGCCAGAGCCAGTCTGTTTTGTGCAAGGGAGCCTAGACTAACAGGTTCTGGAAGACTTCAGGAGAGGCTCAGGGGTGCCTGGGGTCACTGCAGCAAGAGGGAGGAATGGAATCGAGCTCTGGAAAACTCATCCTAACGCTACAGAGATTGCAGACTCCCTTTGAATGGTTTAATTCAGTTTCACAGGGCAGCCAGCCAGGAGACCAAAAATGGACACTACTTGCTTTCATTTGCCTTCTGTCAAAGACAGTTCTTGCTAATTCTATTAACAAACCTTATCTGCAAAAGCCCAGAGCTCACAATTAACGCCAATCTGCACAAAGAGGTATGACCAATAAATGAGTGACAAGCCTTAATCCACCATCCTTCCCAGTTTGAAGTATAAAAAACAGGAACCCAACTCAAACTTCTGCATTAAAAAACCCCTGAAGTAGATTTCTTCTGCCTTCATCCAAGGGATCAAGTTCATTGACAACAGAACTGAGAGTAATTATAAGCAGCAAAGTACCCACAGATTCTCTCATAGTAGCAGGACTGACCATCAGCAGGGCAGGAATCCCAGCTGTGATCCCACACTTGGTTTACATGCGGCAGATGGAATCCCCAAAAAGGGATTTGAAGGAACAGCTCAGAAACACTGACACCAGCCCCGGGCTACACTTCAGGTAGCCTGAACACCACCAGGAACTCTAGACCTCATCCACCCTTTCTGTAGCAAGTGTGAAGAACTCATCACAGACAGTCAAACAAGAGCAAAAAGCATCGCTGTGCTGTGGACAAGCCGTGCTGGAGATCTGCTCAGGAGGAATGACAGGGCTTCCACCTTGGGACGAGGCCATCACCATGATAAATAAAGGTGCAGCCAGCACAAGTTGTGCAACTGGAAAAAAACACTTCATCCCCCCACATCCTCCTGTTGGCGTCCCATGAGAAGGGCACAGTCAGGAGTGAAGCTGAAATCCTCCAACTCGCTCCGATTTGAAGCGAGTTCTTGCACCGCACACCAGCGGAATGGAAAAGTGACAGCAAGGGAAAAACACCACCTTGCAACAAAACTGCCCGGACAGCTGTACTATCCATCCGGAGCGGATAATGGCATGACTCCTGATGTGCCCGGTGACTGCTTAAGTGTTATTCCAGATGGAAACAACGAAACCTGCAGATTCAGTCCCTGCTGATGCCAGCAAATTGCCACTGAGTCATCCAGATGGCTGCACCGAGAGAGTGAAATCTCAGAGTGTTCTGTGCGCACGCTAGATCACTTGAAGAGTTGCACCTGATTCAGAATCTCCCTTTTGAGACTCCTCACATGAGACGTTTTTCATTCCTCTCCTACTAAAATGGTCTACAGGAAAACAAGTTAGGAAGCAAGTCTGATATTACCTGCAGTGCAGTAAATGCAGCTCTCTAAAGCATGTGTGCATTGTACACACATGTAGCACCTCTGGAGCTCTCGCAGAGCAACAGTGCAAATACTTTAACTGTGCTCGTTTTGTAACTATAATCTAGCAAAGCAGATTTCACCACCATTACCGAGAAATGGATTCTCTCTCTGATTGCAAATGGAAGCTCTGCTGCTTTCAGTAAGGTTCTGTATTTTTAAGCTGCTTCTGTAAAAATATCCTGCAAATAAAAGAACGCTGCTTGCTCAAATGACTGCGACAATGCCAGGATCTGACAAAATGGGACCCCAGAGCACACTTCTCACGAGTTTAAGCCCAGATCCATGTATTTAGGAGGAAAGGAGTAAAATGTATTCTTTCACAACTGGAGTTAAGTGACTGAAATACGACAACTAAGTTTTATTTGCATATATACTCAGATCTCTTTTACCAGGAATTGTCATGAACAACCAAAAAAGCCAGGAGTGAATCTAAGGCTGATGTACTAATTCTGCTTATTTAAGAAGAAATACCATTTTATGTCATGGAAAGGCAATGGTTTCACCATCAGAACTGCATTCCATGTCCACCTGTATTTTATTTTTGGCCACACTTTTCCCCCTACCCTTTTCTCTTGCACTATCTAGATAAACCAAAACCACTACACTAGCTTTGCTACCAACAGAGATCAGCATGTCCAAGTATTTCTAAGGAGTTTCTCAACAGTGCTTTGTGTTTAAACATACTCATGGTACAACAGTAGCATAAAGTACATTTCACTTATATACATACAGTATTTTGTTTAAATATATATGTATATATTTTCATTTCTATACATATAGCTCCCAGGGAACCATACAAGTGGGAAGGTGGGGAGGGATTTGGTCTCAGGGCTGACCCCAAGCCTCCCATTGCCATGCTTTAGCCACTGAGGAGTTGTACATTCTTACTCTTCTACTCACAATTTGTGCTTAAATATACACACTGAGCACACAGGCATTAGAGCACGATATCATTAGCTAATGACTGAAGGAAACCATGAATAAGCTTAGTCGCATGAGCTGTCTCAGGAGAACTTGGTCACATCATGTAACCCATTTATCCGCCAAGCCGCTTTTGATGTTTTACTTGTTGAATGCTGAGTTTTTTTTCCTAACAAACATGTGTAGGCAAACAGGCCTTTTGTTCTCTCTTGTAATTATCATGTCACATTAGACAAGCATTACATTAGTGCAGGCTCTATCTGATGAAGCACAATGATGTCATTAGAAATAAAGAACCAAAAACTGAAGGAGGACTCTAATCCTATGCTTTCCAGAGCAGAGCACCTTACTGGAGCAAATACAATGGCTATCTTGCAGACCAATTTTGTTTCACAAGCTAAAACTGTTCTTTTTTGATCACCAAGATGATTCTTTCTTAGGCTAAAATGCCTTGGTACACACAAGGCAACACTTGCCCTTCATGCCCACGAGTTGGCCCATGTACAGAAAGCATCCAACAGGCCAAACTGAACATGTTCAGAGCAAAAAGCAATGACTGCTACAGAAAGCAGAACACTCTAAAGAGAGAACTGGGATCAGCACCTATCCTGTCAGCTTTAAAGGACGAGGTTAAAGAAAAGCCCTTTAGAGCACTCACAGAAATATCCTCATCAAGGGCAATGAGAACACCACACTTCATTCAGTTACTTCTGTTCACTGCCTACTTATCTAAGAAGCAGGTGCCCAACCTGGTGCTCTCCTGCTATTACATGAGCCAGAAATTTGGAACACAGAAGCAAGCACAAGCCTCGAGAATTTGCAAACCCATGCCCCTTAAAAACCAGGAGAATAAGGAGCTAACAACTGAAATTCACAGGTTGTAGTCAGGGTTTACATTTTCATTAGGATTCATGTTGCACACAGCAGTGTGACTTCACTTCCTCAAACAGTGATTTTCCAACACCATAGAAACACTGCACCCTACTTACCAGTTATAAGGTCTTGTCACCAGCCATAAAAATGTACTTTCATGCTGCCCAACCTGCTGGGTGATGCCAGACAAGTCGCTTCACCACCCCATGTCTCATTTTCCCCATCTGTAAAGCTAAGGAAAAACCAAAAGAAACCAACAGCTTCTACAACACAACTGAAGGGACAGGGGTTTTCAATGATAACCAATGCAATTTGTGGGAACAAGCCATTTCTTCCACATTATCTCTCTGTTTAATTTGGCAGAACTAGAGGGCATAGCTGCCACAGAAGAAGGTGGAGATAGAGCTTACCTATACTGTCTACATACCCCGAAGCATATTGGATTGCTACCTGCCTTATCATGGTTCAAGTGGGAACAAATCTATTTTTGCCATGGGGTTATGGAGAAGCCCTGCCAGTGTATGGAAGTGTTAAAAACGTGATTCCTGGATAAGAATGCTGCCACCTGGCACAAGTATTCTTCCCATCTCTTTTAGATAAGAGGTGTGCTGCCCCAGGACTTACACGGAACCATGCAAGACCATCCTTGCTTCTCTCTTGCTTGATTGCACAGACATCACCACGCTGTTTCCAGCATCGCTTCTTTCTGCTCTTTTCTCTTACTTCAGATTTGATCCACTCCTTATTTTCACATCAATTGGCATCTCCATAAATTAACCCTATGCTTACCATGTTCTATTAAAAGGCGCTTTAAGTAACTACTCAAAGCAGCTTCAGAAAATCTGGACAAAGCCACAAAATCCCCTATTGATATTTTTATCACTCTTGCTTATTATGCCTTTTATATATCACAGAACCCCAGGCTGGTTTGTGTTGGAAGGGACCTTAAAGCTCATCCAGTTCCAAATCCTGCCATGGGCAGGGACACCTTCCACCAGAGCAGGGTGTTCCAAGCCCCTGTTGTCCAACCTGGCCTTGAACACTGCCAGGGATGGGGCAGCCACAGCTTCTCTGGGCACCCTGTGCCAGCGCCTCAGCACCCTCACAGGGAAGAGCTTCTGCCCAAGAGCTCATCTCAGTCTCCTCTCATATACTTTTCTATGTATAGGGGACCTTTTTAATCCAGTAACTAATTTATCAACCTGTGACAGAATGCACATCAGCAAAAGTATTGTAAAAACCACTGCAGGCAAAAGAGACTTAAATTGTTACCTAGTCTTGCATTCCCTTCCACTGATGCGAACCACGGCTGAGTTTCAGAGAGGCTCTATTGAACTTCCAATGCCATTTCTAATTTGGCCTTCCAAGAATTTTTCAGGCAACTTTAACGTGAGAAGTCAGTGCTCAAAAATAAGCTCACTGCTAAAGAGATGGGAATTGAGTGACTTAAGGCTTATTTGGGGAAGCGGAGAGAAAAGAGAAGACGTATCAGTCACGAAGGGCAAGGATGGAAACTTAGGTGCAGTCCCCCAAACACCAATAAAGCCATCAGTTAGAGGGTGAGATGGCTTCTTCCGTTGTTTAGGCCTCTGCAGTCCCTGTTGCGCCCAATAAATGTACCACTGCTCCCAGACTTTGTGGCTGGCAGAGCTTTTATCTCAAACCCAAAGCATTAGTGAGCTATCGATCACTGCAGTAGTAGTTCAGTGAAGCTCAGCACAGTCAATTCCTTTGGTCTATTTTTAGTTGCAGTATTCCCCACTGGGTTTACTGCATGTGGAAACAACATATGGGAGGGACATCAATAAATACTTAAAGCCTTGTTTTCTTCTTTAATCGTAATCTATTTTTATCAACACTTTGGGGAATACCAAGTAAGCAATTAAACACTACGAATCTTGCAGAAAGTACGCTCAGCTGCAATGGCATAAGTTAATACCAACAATAGATAAGCATAGCAAATCAATAATTCTACCAAAGAAGACATAGAAAGAAGAGCGACATTACATTGCTAGAGAAGACTTTTAGTAGAAGTCTGTATATTCATGCTTTGTGATTTTGATTGTACCTTATTGTTTGAATGCCTTGCTATTTGACTAGTTGGACACCTGGATTTGGAAGAAAATCATTAGCCTACAGGAGGTTTTGTTGCTAATGTTTTCCAGCCATTTGCAGAGTCATGGCTTGTTTCTCACTGGCGATTTTCTGTTCTTTCTCAGGAAGGTCTCCCTAGTCCAGCCTTATACTGCAATGAACAAAGCGAAACGTGCAGAGGAAGGACACTCATCCTCCAGGTGGGTAAAAGACAAGACTGCCTGAGAAAGTAATAGGGAGCCATCTGAACTGAAGAATGCATCTAAACCACATAGGTAAATGCAAAACCAAGGTCTGCTGATATAAAATGGCTCTGTCATAGGTTACAATTCTGAAAGAGCCATTTCTCATTTTACCTGATCATCCACCTGGTACAGTTTACTGCCATTAGCGTAGTTACACTGATGTCAAGCCTAGGGTTAAGTGAGAAGACAAAGATCAACCACTTAGAAAAAATGGGATTTCATAGAATCATTGAACAGCTGAAAAGCACCTTAAGATCATCTAGCTCCAACCCCCCTGCCATGGACTTATTAATATTGCCTCAGCTACATTACTTAGCTAGAAAAGCTCCGACAGCTTTAGCACCGTGCTCCATTCATTGTCCACTTACAGCATAATCACAGAATCCCAGACAGGTTTGTGTTGGAAGAGACCTTAAAGCTCATCCAGTTCCAATCCACTGCCACGGGCAGGGACACCTTCCACTAGAGCAGGTTGCTCCAAGCCCCATCCACTTCATGATGGGCCTTGAACACTGCAGGGATGGGGCAGC
>JANRGW010041778.1:15140-37548 GCA_024733675.1 Psilopsiagon aymara | reverse complement strand
GGGGGGGAAAGGCTGATTTTTGCAAAACAGTAAGTAGAAATTTAGGGGGGTAAGTTTAGCAATGAAGCTGAAGCAAAGCCAATTACAGTCACTCAATTTTCATTTTATCTTATAAAAATTTAAACTTTCATTTGAAATGAACTTAAATAGACAGCCTTCATTGCATGGAGTGTTCCCAGAGGAGCCCAATGCATGATGAAACTAAGGACTTCAAACTCCAGAAAGAAACTTAGAATAGTCTTGACTTGACTGAACCATCCTGAATTTGTCCTTACTTTGAAGGAAGGATTAGTGTTGCTCAGGTTGCATATTGATTGCCATCCTTCTCTTAAAAGAACTGTTTTTCAGAGATGTCTCTCCCTCTCTTTACTGACGACAGAGTCAAGTTGTAGGTCATTAGAGCTGGCCCTGAGAGGCTTAGCCTCAATTTCAATTCAAGAACTCTCTTGAGATGACCTGCACTACTGTTCTTCTTGCATTATTCTGGAGACACTTCATCCTCAGTAGGAAATTTCAGGCTGCACAGTTTACCCATATTTCTTGCTTCTTTTCAGTACAAACTTGTCAATATTAAAGCAGCAGTACTTTCAGGAAGGTTATTTGCCATCTGTCCTCAGAGTCATGGATCCTGATCTGAATTCCTGACAGCAGAACCCATCAGATAACAGTCAATTTCAGTATACAAAGCCTGTTTCGAAATATTAATTCCCAGTTCAGCAGTTTTCATGTTCTGGTCATCACAAAATAATGTGAAGGCTCAGCAGCAAGGTAGGAAAGGTCTCCTCATGGCTTTTCTGTAGGGATGTCATCTAAACCCAGGGGATTTGTCTTCAGAACTCAGCCATATGAATCTGGTGGTACAGAACTATAAGCCTACTTAATAGCCCATCTGCTCTTCAGAAGGAGGCTTACTTGCAGCTTTGTTCCAAACAATACTGATGAGCCACTGATTTTTCTTTAAATCTTTTGGGTCTCTCTACAAAATACCTTTTGTCATCTTAGAGGATGCCTGAGAACTGAAGGACAACCTTTCTGCTTTTTTTCAAATCCACCCATCAAAATATTCTTTTTGTATTTAGATGGAACACATGAGTAATTTCCCATTATAAATAGGGGTTAAAAGAGTGAGCTGTCAAGAATCAGCAATGTTTTAAAATGTTTGGACATTTTCCTCTTAGTGGTGTATAAATATATGAAGTCATGGGGCCTTTGTTTTGTTTATTTTCAATTGGATTCACATGTATTTCATTTTTAGTCTTTGATAAAAGACCTGCAACTACTTCCTTATGCTCCTAATCCTGCTGGAGGACATCTTGAAAGTATTAGATCATATTTACTATCTTAATAAGCTGAGAAAGAAAGATTGACATCCTCTAAACACAGATTCTTTTACATTAAATGTGGAACACTAATTGGCATTAGCTTAAAGGCAAAGGCAAACTAAAAATCAGAACTCCCATTGGCACATGTCATTCTTTTTACATTAGTCTGGTGCTTGTCAGAAAGTCAGTAAGAACTGCTGCAAATTTCTGAATTTTTAGCAATAATATTAGTACCAAACTGAATATTTACATAACTTTGTACACATACACACACACACGCTTTCCCATAAATATACGGGCTGATTTATACCAGTTTTGACACAGGTGGGTAGCTGTCTATATTTCTTCTTCTAATATATCTCACACTAGACCATAATTCAAGGATTTAGGTGATAGGGAACAAGATTTATGAACAAAGCAGATAAGACTTCTGAATTTCAGACTGCCTTGGTGTTGGCTATGAAGTTGTTGGAGGGTCTTAGCCTTGAAAATCATTTCTTTCACATAAGCTTCTGTATTACTGAAGATCAGCCTTGGCCTTTCACGATCCTCATGAATGCCCTCACCACTGGGTCAGTCTCAGAATCTCAACCTAGAGTTCTAAAACCTCCATTTTTGGAAGGATAATAAAAGGGAAAATAATCCCTCAGGAATTACTGTCATCCTGCCTTCCCTTCTTTTTTTTTTTCTTTTTTTCCACTCATACACTCTTTCTTGTTTTAGTACTGAGATATGATCAAGACTAGACACTTTTTTAAGTTATATGGATACTGCAAAGTGCAGATAATGGAAAAGTGGTTTTGGAAACATCACTGGGTGGGTGAATCTCAAATTTTTAGGTGTTCTAATACTTGTAAAGAGCTGATCTTGAACAGTCTGGCAAAAACACTGGGGACTAGAATCTGGACTCTTAAAAATTCAGACCAGAGAAGCAGCATTAAGTCAGGCTTTCTACTGCTGGGTGTGTGATTAGACACAAACTTGACAGCAGTACTGGCAACAGCTGGAACACTTCTGTTTAAAATTATATATTGTGCAGAATGGCATGGTTCTTTGATTGATCATTCTTTATAATCCAAATGTATGTGTTTGTCATAAGGTAATTATACAGTGTGAACATCTATTTGCATGATGACATCATTCTGCTAACTGTGCTCAAGTCCTAAATATATTATCTATGCATTCCTATGAATCTAGATGCTCACACATTTATATTAAAATCTGACTGATACTAATTACATTAAAAGTAAATTTAAATGGCAGTAAAAGTATTTTAAAATTCTGCACTTTAAAGTGTACTCTTGTTTATGATATTAAGTTGTTTGTTTCTTTGTTCTCACACATGTGTGGGAGATTCATATTCACTTATTACCCACATGCAGCATTTCTGTCATCTGTTCCCTGTACTTTCATCAAGGGACTGATCTTAGCCCCCACAAATCTATTTTACTTCTTATACATCTATTAGAAATTATGGCATACATCTTAATCGAGAGTATTAAAAGAAAAGATCTAAAGAAAATAAAAATTAACTTTTTGCATTTTCTCACCATCGTTGTATTTCTAATCTAATAAATTATTCTAGGCAACAGTATTTTAACCCTGACAACCTTTTACACATATGCAGCAGACAATGAAAGTAATGCACTCAGAGATAATAGGAAAAAAATGCTTTAGCCTACACTGATCAAGGCTACCCACGATTTTTGTAAATATATTGTCATTGCAAAGATAAACATGCTTAATTTTGGTAATCTCTAGTCAATATACAGCATGCCAGTTAAATATTTTCTATTTATTACTCTCCAGGTGTGCCATAATCGAGAGACCACAAGCAAAACTACAGTCCCCTCTGGCCAGCCTCCCACTGTAAAGCAAGTACGGCAGGGATGGAAACAGAGGAACTTAACTAGCAGTAGTTTTAAGCTTCAAAGAACAAAGCCTTGCAGGCATATCAGAGGAGGGTTATCCTTGGACCAAACACAATACAGTATGGTATTTGGCTTACTGAACAGACTCTACAGGTGTGTCTACACTGTTAACTTGTGTAGCTTTAGATACAGCCAAAATTATCTCTCTGCCTTGAGAGTCTGTGTCTCTATTTAGTGTCAGTTCCACATTTTTCACATTTTCTTATAGAAAATAATTTTACCTTATTTTTTTTTCTAATAGTTTTCATCGTTCTCTGCTACAATTCTGGACTTGGCTTCTCAAAGCGTATTCCAGTTCTTAACATAGGGACTCAGTCAAGATTCATGCTAGGACTGGAAACCTTGAAAGGGGGCATAGCCAGAAAAGGAGAGCCTGAGGAAAAGAGTGTGATTCCCAGAAAAGTCTGTTTAGTCCTAAAACTGGCAAATAGATGCCTTCAGGTCTACCAGTCAAATGCTGCTGCTTAGCATGGATACCACTCACCACTCAGCTTTCTGCACCTCCATGGTATGAGATATGAATGCCAAATGAGAAGGGATGACTTAAAGCCTTGCCTTGGACTTTACAGTCCCAGAGAGTGGTGGCACTACTGACAGACCTCCACCAGGAGCATTTCATTCAGAAGCTGTTAGCTCCTACCCAGACTCTGCACTGGGAAAGCAGCATCTGGTCTCTGAAGCAAGCATCTGCTAGAGGCTGCCCAAGAACCTGCAGCATTGCCACAGCTGTCTCCAACAGGAGCAAGAAATATTAGCCCAACATTAAGGTCTCATGCTGAAACACAGAAAGATGTTACTCACACTATGAGACTGGAAATGATGAGTTCAGATGCTTCTTACTTTCCTAAGTTTGCACTGGCACACCTAGAACCTAAAGTGGAGAATTACTTTTATTCTTTTTTAAGAGTACCAATCTTATGTTGCACCAAATCTGTCCATATATATTTAAGAACCCTTTTTTAAATCTCAAGCACCACTACCTCAGAAAACTCAACTCTGGATTGTTTACCTTGCTGTCCCGGCCTATTTATAATCTGAGTGCTACAAAACCATTACTGTGTTCCCTATTCAAAAGCAGGTCTTGCTCCAAATTCAGTAGTTTTATTCTACGTTCCAGGCAGTGAACACAAACACTGAAACGCATTCAGGATATCAATTTTTTTTTTTTTTTTTCCTACATAGCTTCACTCCAGCTATTGGCTTCTTTTCCTTGGTGTAAAAACGAGGCTGGGGGAAGAAAAATGGAGTAAATACTGGAGCCCTTATGCCTGAGAACAGCTGCTAGAGAGCTCGGTTTCAAAGCTTTTGTTTGAGCTCGCGTAGCTATGCGTTGCCTACCTCTAGCCCCGGCAGAGCAAATTTACAGAGAGCAATTCACAAGACTCTCTGAAAACTGAAGTCTGAAGGAATTAAACAGCTCTTCCTCCTTGCCACGATATGATTAGCTGTCTCTGAGGAGTGAGTGACGACGTCCCTCCCACTCAGCAGCTTCCGACTGACATTTCACTAAATAGAAATTGAATCTCAAAGGGTTGATCTGTCAAGCGGATTCAAACCAGAAAAGATCAGGCAGGTTCAGCTTCTCCCCTCAATTGCATCGTCTTTTCCAATTTTCACATTTTATGCTTCATGCAAGTGTTAATTATGGAGATAAAAGCCAACTTGCCTTTATTCATCCATTCTTAGCACGTACACAAAGGGAAAGTAGAAGTACATACAAAATTTAACAAAAAGAGGAGAGGCTGCTCCAGGAAAGTAAACCAGGTCATTAATGGATGCAACACAGATAAATCACCACTGTGGTCATCATCCTCATGTAATGCAGTAGGTTTTTCTTGCACAAATTTTCTTTGACTTTGTCTGACTGGAGCTCACGTAAAATCAGATTTTGAATTCTATTATATTTCCTGCTTTAACTAGGGCAGTCATCACAGAAAGACAATTTATACCACAGGTTTATAGTACCATCGAAAGAACTATGACCTTCATACAAACAAGAAACTTGATTTTTCAGTTAAGTGTCAAAGCCCCAGAGGCAATTAATTAAGAATATTTTACAGTTCTGTGAGTCTCCATCAAACGGAAAGCATTTTAATTACATATAAAGTGATTGATGTAATCAACAGATAAATATTTGAAAGTGGTATGCTTCCTGTAAAAAAAATTCATTTACATAGCCAAGCATGTATACACAAAGTGATCAGTACCCACCCAAGTATTTCAAACAACTGCTGGTCTCCAGGAAATCAATGTTGTATGATACTGAAACTCAAGCTGCACATACCCTAGTAAACCCAGCTTTCACAGGGAAAACACTATGTTGGCTGTTTAGAAGATATTTACAAATTTCAGCATAAATCTTTTTACATAGATGATCATCAAGGACAGATTTACCATAAATGAAGTGACACCACCACTATTTAACATGCAGCTACTTCATATTTGTGAGATGCAGGTTTCATCCCCTCCTCTATCTGTCATCTCAGAGAATTCAAACTACAGGTTGTATTTCCTTTGGTAATTCCCATAAACCCTGCCAGAAGAGGCATTTTGGAGTAAGCCTGTTTGATTATTTTCTTAAAGCTCCCACTCTCTGCTCTTGAAACTGTCCCACATGTTATAAACTATTATGCATTCATTAGAGAATTATGACCTAAACATCAGGCTGGAAGGCTTTTCTCTGATTCTCTGATTTTTTTTCCTACCAACCCCAAAAAATGCTTATCCATCATATTCACAGAGAAAAGTTTGTCTGCATGGCAGAATGCTGAAGGAATGAGAGCATGTGTCTCAACTTTCATTTAGCATAATCTTGTTAACTATAAGTAAGACTGGCAATGAAGACACAGCAGCATCAGCTTTCATATGCACTTACAAAGACATAAAATAGGTATTCTGATGCATAGATGAAAACATATCATGCCACATCCTCACTAACTTTATTCAGGATGTTAGCTAGAGGTATATGTCTATCATATGTAAGCTTTTTGTAGCATATCCAAAAAAAGAGCACTTTTTTCTACAAAGTGGAATACCTGGATAGTAGTCAGCTTGCTAATACTTGTTCATGAGCAATGAGAAAATTGCTAGGAAATAGTGTAGAATTTCTTGGAATCAAAAGACAGGGTGTTAATGGAGTTAGGTGGGCAATGAGTCCTGTTTTCACAAAACAAAAGATGACAGGAAGCTTAAGTGGTCATATCCTGAGCACTAGAACAGTGAAAACATATTCCTTTCTGAAATTTCTCAAATGTATGTACCTGTATACACATTTATATTTGTGTGTGTGTTTTTACCCCAATGGTCACCTAGCTTATTTAGAATAAATGAAGGCCAGTAGTCTTGTCTAGTCAACCACTAAGGTAACCCAGGTTTCAGTGTGGGGTTATCTTTATGTAAGGAAAGCAAACATGGTTTTGGCAAAAATGTTTTTGCATAAAGCACAGAAGAAAGGCTGAGAAAGATATTTTTTGCCCCTCATTTGTTAATCTCACATATGGCAGTGGCAGACTGCCCTGTCACAGTTTGGCATGAAAAAGTTACCCAAATGGAATAAGCGGTGCTCTAGAAAGTGCTGTAGTAGCTGGCATACAGTTTGTAAACACCTTAAATTTCTATGAGTCTATTGCCTCCATGGATTTCTCAAGGCAAAAGTGCCAAACAAGGATCTTTTGGGACTGCATAGCTTTAGACGAACCTTTACAATTTGCTGTGCCTGAACTGCACTGACCCTCCAAATATGCAATACACTGGACCAATGCTTGTGGGAATACTGGATAAAGCTGACATTCTTCCACTGTAAAAAAAACAATCACCTTTCTTAAAGAAGTAGCAGTAATAGGAAAAATACCTTCCCTTTATTGCTCTACCTTTGTTGTTAAACCATCACAGTTTGATACTCTGGTCTTTATTTACCTTTAAAAAACATCATGCTGCGCTTCAGTAATGTACCGTTATCAGTGAAGATAGAAGGATAGTAGCAGAGGGTAAAAATTACAATTTGACTTTTCTTTGCACTTGTGGATATTACATGCTGCTAACAATGTTTTGCTTTACTAAAAGGAACATATCAAGAGAAAAATAAGCTCTGACTTCCAGGCTGAAATTTGGGGAGCTCCTGAAGCTCTGCATTCACCAGTTCCCTTTAAAAAGCTTATCAGAAGACAATACATTTCAACACACTCTGTAATATACATTATGCCCACACAAGATATGACTCACATGAAGTTTAATTTTAAAGCAAATATAGTTACACTGCATTAAGCTAAAATGATATTTTAATAAATTAAAGCATGAAAAATATTGGGGGTGTAGGAAGGGAGTTTTGAGCAATCTCACAATTTTACTCCAAAAGCAAGGCCAAAGGCTTTTCCTTCATGCAGAAGACCACAACAGGAACAGGTTCCATGCGGATCCTAGCACATGAACCTTTAATTGATTTGGGCCATGAAGATTAGAGAAAAGCCATGTGTAATAACTCAGAATCATCTTTTCCTTTGGTACAGATGTTACAGGTAGCTTTTACAAAGCAGAAACTTTGAAAAGTACACATGTGTATGTGTATGTATGTATATACATATCTATGAATGACTTCAAAATTACTCAGGAGAGATTTAGGAAAGATTTTAGGAAGAAGTACTTCCCTGAGAGCGTGGTAATACACTGGCACAGGCTGTCCAGAGAAGCAGTGGCTGCCCCATCGCTGGCAGTGCTCAAGACCAGGTTGGATGGGGCTTGGAGCAACCTGGTCTAGTGGAAGATATCCCTGACTATGGCAGGGGATTGGAACTGAATGGGCTTTAAGGTCCCTTTCCAATCTAAATCAGCCTGTGATACTGTGATACACACACACATACACATATATATATATATATATATATATAGGACATAAATGTCTGACACTCTTAACATTCATCAAGAAACTGTTGTCTCCAAGGTCATACAGCTTCTCCATTTCGCCTCAGGTTTCCAAAATAATCATCCCAAAAATCTCATTGTATCTCACTGCAGCTTAAGTTAACTGTGCTAACACAACTTTAAGCATCAGCTGCTATTTGACTGACATTTTATAAACACAGTCAGCGAGATTTTATATCTTGTGTTAATTCTTAAGGGCTACAAGTATTGAATAGAGATTACAGCCTTCAAAGTTTAAAATGAGACCTGCTGCTCATATACAGGCTATCTCCTCCAGCATATCCATACGGGATACTCTACTGAAATTGATTTTAATTTTGCAAGCCCTATTACTTCACCTGGAAAAGCCACTATCAGACATAATAGGAGCAAAATAGTGTCTAAATAACAGCAATAATAATAATAATAATAAACAACTTCACAGCCTCGATGAACATTTAAAGTGGCATAAATGTACTTGTTTTTACCTGGGACAACTGCTGGTCCTTCATGTAGGAAATTTCTAACTGATTTTGCATAAGTAAGTACAGTATGAACAGAGAAGCTGTGCAGGGCTTTACAGGGTGCTAAACACTATGACACAATTTTTTGACATTTACAGAAGCCTTTGTAATCCCTTAGCTAGCTAGATGAGAGAGAAAAAGAAGAGGAAAAACAACAACCACCAAAAAAACTATAGTCTGAAATTTTGTTTTATTCTTGGTATATTCCTGGTGAATGGCTTTTACTCGGATTCATTACCAAGGCATGACAGACTTTGCTATTAAAAATGAAGCTTGTCTTCTTGTATAGAATATGCACAAGCTGTAAGTTTGCCCGGAAAGCCTCGCTGCTCGCTAGCTTCCAGCTTGCAAAATGGGAAGTGCAGTTTTTAGTAACTGTTTGAATTACTACTACTAAGATGGAACAATTTGCAAAACAATGCCAAGCACCACATTTTTTTACTAATTTCACTAATGCAAGCCATTAGTAAATGGTGCCTTAGATTTTTTACCTATCATAGAATCATGGAATCATAGAATAGTTAGGGTTGGAAAGGACCTCAACATCATCTAGTTCCAACTCCCATGCTCTGATACCTCTCATGAAAACACTACAAATTAATGAAGAGTTTGCCTTGAGAGGGATTTATAAGTTGCTAGATTAAAGAAAAAAACACCTACCTTGAAGACAGCAAGTACAGGCTGGCCTGCTGAAAACCAACCTTGAGTACCATATAAAATGGCAAATTCTTGATAAGCTTTTTTGTTCATACCTCAGAATTAGCAAGAGAAAACCACTTCTGATAGCAATAGTAACAACTTACTGATAACTTACAGACTTCTTTAGTCAACCCAGATGTCCTTCACTAGATTTCAAGGGCTCTTCCTAGCAGTACTGAGATACTCATCTGTAGCTTGCTTTCTAGCAGGTACCACCTACCATCAGAAAGTAATACCAGATCTGCTTTTTTTAGGTTTTTAGGTATGCAAAAAAAGTGCACAGATTTCCTCTGCAAGTTGTGTTTTAAAGTTCAATAACTTCCAGAAATTAATAAAAACAGACTGGTGGAAAAATCTACTATTTCCATTCTGCAATGAAATATTTATTGTGACTTGCCCTTTCAACTTAAGAATTTGTATGCAAATACACTGTAGCTATCTGAAGCATATTTTCTCTGCAAATATCCAAAGCCAGCAGTTACCTGTCATGCATCTTTTCCACTTTGTTACAAAGATTTCCCAAAGAAATTTCTAGCACTGTTCCCATGGACTAACAAAAGAGACACTCTGATGGTGACTTGTCCTCCTTACTTAATTAAAAGCATCAAGTGAGTTCATCAGTTGGTTATTTGCTAGATAGTTTTATAATGAGGGCAGTTCACATGCAAGGCATGCTGCAATTGGGGGGGGAGAATAGAATGTGAAAAGGAAAACTGTAAAAACAATGTGAAAGTTTTGGAGGAAAAGCGCTCACTTGATATTCCTGAGAATGAAATACAACTCAGCAAACTGTAATGACAATTTCAGCTGGAAAGAATATGGATTTACTTACCTCTCACCTACACAAGTAAAACATAAAAAGAACCCCACCAATTGTCAACTAGAATATGAATTATTATCTATGTAGATGATTTAGGTAAGGTGAGATAAATAGGGTTCTGGAAGAAAGGGGGAAAAGATGAGGTTTCTGAAAGGAAAAAACTTCTCAAGCCATGTCGCATCCCTTGAAAATGAGGATTTTCAAGAAGCTATTGTTTTACTCAATAAAAAAGATATCAAGGTATTCAGGATATCCCGTCATATAGTACCTTTCAATAAGAAGAAAACCAGTGTGCTGTGAGAATCATTAGGGAAACTAGATAGGAATTCAAGGCAGCAGTTTGCACAGAGAGGCTAGAGGGAGCAATGAGCACACGTTGCATTTCACAACAGCTCCAATCGTGACATAAGCAATTCAAAATTACTGCACCTGTGTTCAGAGAGAAGGAAATAGATTTTCATTTCCCACCTACATTTCAAGGCTTAAGCTTGAAGAGAATAAACAGCTCACTGATTTACTGCCTCTGAGTCTACCACCCAACTACAACAGCAATCCCTCATTGCTTTTTTTGCTCATTTCCCCTCAGCTACAGAGAGCTGCCATTTCTGCAGAAACACCATAGCCTCACTGGGTAAACCACAAGGCAATGTCTCAAGAGCTTTTGCAAACACTAGGTAGCATTGGGCACAACAGACCATAATTCCTTGAAGACAGTGCTAACACCTTATTCAGGTTGACTAAGGGAGCTAACAAGCAAGTTGATGGAGGAAGAACAGTGTAAGTATGTCCTTCAACTCTAAAGTCTGCAACACAGAAGTAGAACTCACATCAGCCAAAGCATATCTGTACATCAGTTTTGCTGTTTGAATGAAAAAGCAATCATTCAGTTCTGTCTTATTAACGTTGAATGCCACTACTTGATTTGTGGATTGATGAAAAGATTAAGCCCTAAAGGTATAATGAGTTATAAACCCCACTTTAATAAAGGGCAAAACCAGTAAGTTTAGCATTTACTAGATATTTTTCCCATGTGGGGAATAAACCCATAGACATCCTACTAAGCTAAGGAGAGTTTACATTATATTTTCTCAAGAGAAATCCCTCAACTTTACCCAATGATAGTGAATTAAGTGTCTGGTCAAAGATTTAGATTAGATGTTTGGAAAAAATCTTTTAGTGTGATAATGGTGAGACACTGGAATAGTTCAACAAGTGGACTTCAAAAAGGCTGAAGAACTCAATGGTCATAAATAATCAATCCCTGCAAATCAAAAAAATTTAAAAGGATCTAATGCTAAATCTTCTTTAAGATGGCCCTTTAGAATTTCTTTTGCCTTGGACAAACCTTGATTGGAGAGGTACAGATGTGTTTTTATGGTGCCTGTTTATACAACAGGTTAAGCAGAAACTGTAACACTTGTAATGGTCTTGCCTGGAAATGGAAATTCAAATCTCACTACAAATTATCACTTCTGTTTCTACTGAGTATTCTGAAAGAATACAGAAAAGCAAGTGTTTGCATTTCGAAAAATATGCATTTGTTGCAGAGAACACCACAACAGAAAACAAATATTATCAGAATTCAAGTAACTGGCCTACAGGTTGAGAGACACGGGAGTACTGATCCTTCACACTGGAGCAGCGCACCCCTTCTCAAACAGTCTGTTAAAAACTCTTTAAGAGCTGTGATGTGCCTCAGACCCAGGAGATTCAGTATTCTTTGCTTTTGTCATGCTTCTTTATAAGTTACATTGTTATATATAGTTCTCTGCAGTAGGTATCAGGAGGTGACAGAGTAAGAAGATGTTTTCCTAAGCTGTGGAATAGCTGAAATACAGCTTTGAGAAAACAACCATTAAGTAGATCAGGCACAATCAGCTCAGACATGATCTGCACATACTGACACCCCTGAACAACACAATATGCTTCAACTATGTTCTTCTTCTTCCCTTTTTCCCCTAGCTCCTTAATTCTCCATTATAACTTTTTTTTTTTTCTGGTGCTTCAGGCAATGCTGAGCAGTGTTTCATCCCGTTCATGTCGTTTCAGTTGCCTTAATATAATTTTAATCATTAGTGTGACTATAAATACAGATGTTTGGGAATTGATGTTTGTAGGTGCCACGGAAAGATCTAACTGACCTGTGGGAATACATGCTCATGCCTGGCAGCATACACAGGCACACTCGTCAGCTAAGTGAGGCTACACTGACAGTGAGCATGAATACAGAATATCTGAAGGTCTTTATTGCCTGTACTTTCTATTTTTATACAATTGTTTATCAGATATGTTAAGTATTTGGAGCTAATTTGCATTTCTATTTTCATTTGCCTTGCAAAGGCTTTTTTTCCCCCCTCTGAAATCAACAGCACTTAATACTCCCTTCTTCTCTCGCAAAATACAAGTTGTTTGCCTTTCCTCAGGCACTTGTCACATTCTGGAAAGACAGGCATGCTACTAAGGCACTGCTAGCAAGCTGAAGTTGTGCACTGCTTTGTTGTGTCAAATTATTTGGCTTTTTCTTCTAATCAGGCAGAATTCCAAGGGCTACAGAGACCACACATTCTCTGAAGGGGACTAGAGAAAACAGCTCTTTCCAGGTTTAACAAGTGACACTTTTTTGTTCTTCCACCGCCACTGGTCTCATGGAAATCAAACATAACACAAGACAGGGATGCCCCATTCATTACTGCAACAGAACAAAATATGGAACCTAACCTACCAGCTTCACAATTCTCACAAAATACCCTGCAGCTAGCGATAGGTAAGCTGCTAGTTACGTAGACCAGTATCTGCAGCAATTCATTTTAAACAGGGAAGGCAAAGGGAAGGATTTTCTCTGTCTAAACTCATCATGCTCTAACAGTATGTGTTTAAAAAAAATCCTCTGTGCTTTTCCTTGTTGTCTATTTGCATTTCTCTTTGCAGCCTTTTGCTAGGAAAGAGAGACCAGGTTCAGATAATCAGGTAAAACACAGAACAAACAAGGGTTTTAAGGTTCTAGAGTTTTCATAAAATGGCTGGTTCTTTATTTATTTTAATATCTGGATTTATGCACTTCCTTCAGTCAGGTAAGTAGCAGACATACTCCGATTCCAACTGTTCTGCTCTCACTGTTTCTAAAATCAGCTGTAAATGAACTGTAACTGGGGTGAATTCTCTCAGGAGCCTGTGCATTCTACTGCAGGAAGAAGAACAAGAGAAAGAGAAAAATGGAGAAAAAAATGGAAAAAAAAAAAAGAAAGGCTAAGACATAGAGGTAGCTTGTAGCTGTGAGGAAGTGTGCTTTCTCCTTTGGAAAGTATACTGAGGCAGCGCTGGGAAAGAAGCCAGGTACACTGAAAAGCTGGCATTGCACAGACCCAAAACACAGCAGGAGGTCAGTCACTCAGCAGCACTAATATGCCGAAATCACAGTCCTGCTGTTTAGATGGAATATATGGGCGCGTTGTTAAAATTACTGAGCCATCCATTTTTAAAGTTGTGGTTGAATTTGAAGGTCATAAGGCTGACCTTTAGACCAATATCTCTTACATGCCCCAACTCCTGAAGTTGCTCAAGTTATTAATGTTTGTTTATCTGAACTGTGCCTGATAACATGAAACAAAATATCTTATTCTGAATACTTTACACTGGCCACAGGCCGGGTATTAAATGGTAACATTAAGCTATAATAAATTTTCAGATGGTTCTTTATATTCTGCCCATGAATAGAAACCTTTAATCCCAACCATCTACAGCCAGAGTGGCAACCCAGAAAGGCACAAGCCTCAACTCTTCACAAAGCTCATGCTCCTCAGCAGATAGTAGGACACAGCGCTAAGCCTGACTTCTTCCTCTGTCCTATGTAAACAGTGAGAGATGCACGCAGCATAAATATGGGAGATTTCCTCTTATTTTCCAATCAGTTAGTTTTGAACACCAAAGAAAGTACAGGAGATAAGGGGTAATTTCCTCTCCTTTGATTCCTAAGTTCCCCTCATTTTAGCTGATGCACACATCTGATCAAGTGATTCAACATGCTAATCAGTACCAGAGAGATTTTGCTCTGGCAAATCTCAAAATTTCAGAACTTAAAATAGTAGATGAGCACACTCATTTCCATAAAACTGGTAACTGACAACATTTGGAAGTTCACTCATGCCTTTAGTGCCTCTTATAGCAAGCTAACAACTTTCTACGCTAACTAGCAACTTTGCTGGCAGCACTATCTGCCACCTAGACACCTAATCCCGTGTTTCTTTGATGAGATTTCTTTGTCCCATCATGATCACTTTCTGGAGCCACCACAAAGAAAAGCTAAACAAAGGAAATCAAACAAGTTTCTTCAAGATTCATTCCCTAGAAAATTACATAAGACTAGGTAGACTTTCTAACTTTAGTAACTTTTAGCACAAAATGTGATTCAGATATATGCTAACCCAGGTCATGTCTTATCCTCAATTTGACACTTTTATAACTAAAGTATGGAAAAAGAAAGGAGCCTATGATGATAACTATCATCAACATGTACCAGAACTACACTGCAGTAGGACTTATAAAAAGAATATGAAATTTAGTCTTGTCAAAAATTGTATTTCCTTATGCGACAGCTGCCCTTCATTCAGACTCTGCTACTTTGAAGACCTGAAAGACTTGAAGAAGGACATAAAGAGGTGCTTTTCTCCAAAAACAGCATGTATCACATCAGAATATGGAGGTCGGCTATATAATTTGGATATTATTTCAGGGGGAAAAAATTGCTCTTGGGTAAAATTAAATATTTTGCTTGTGATTTGAGGGCAAGAATTAACCTATGATTTTATGAGAAAGGGCAGAGATATGTTTTGAGTTCTGTTTGTACATGTCTTTAACACCAAAATCCAATTAACAACATCCAGAAGAGAAAGGGGCAAATAATTGGCAAGTTGGTGCTTCATATTTGATAATATACATTGCCCAAACACAGACTGCAATTACTTCAGGTCACACTGGAGAAACTTCTTTCTTATGGTGCAATGCAACCAGCCAAAGAAATCCCAACAGGGTATGGTTGTCCTCACCATCATGTACAGATACCATCAGAGGTTACTTGAGAAATGGGGTCCTCTAGTAGAGAGCAGGTTTACCTAGAGGTGAATCTTAACATGTCACTGATAATGTCTTGATCATTTTTACACCAATTTCCTGGTTTCCAGTAACTGCATGAAATTTATTGAGTGACCCCAAACTATGTGTGGCCCCTACCCAAGTAAAATTAAGAACCAGCCACACCCTTTCGGAAACTAAAAGCTAATTAAAAGATTCTCTCTTCAACAAAAGTTATTTCAGGAAAGGAAGAAAAAAAAAGCTTCAACTAAAAACACACGAGGTGTTGGCTGACAGAAGCAATGAGGTTATTAGCAACAGAATCAGAAACAGCCATGGTGAAAAAGAAAGAAAATAAATTAAACATTCATATTTTATCTCAATTTCTGAAATATATGTTCTTAAGCCTACTTTGAAGTACGTGATTAAGTTCTCTGAAACCTTTTTATCTTTCCTTGATTGCTAAAGTTTGCTATCAGTGCAGAGCATGTAGCTGATATTGTATATCATCAAACTTGTTTCTTCATCTTCAAAAGTAACATCTAAACTTGTTATGAATAAACATAAACAGGGTGCCTGTTCCTCGTTTATTAAATATAAGCTGTAATAGAGAGAGAGAGAGTATGCAAACTCTTTAGCATAGCAGAAAATGTGTTCTCAGCTCAAGAAGAAACATAGGATACTGAATTTAGGGCAGAAGAATACATGACCTGAGATGAAGAATAGGCAGGGTTTGGAAAGAAAGGATATACACAGGTCTCCAGGGAAGTCTTAAGACAAAACGACATCTCATTTTTGCCTGCTTGCTTGATGGCCTTCAGGATGCTAAGAACAGCTGGTGATGTTGCGGATGAAAGTTGACTCCCTGTGGCCCAATGACTCAGTCAGAAGTTCCGACTCTGAGGGTGGGGGTAAGTACAAAACTCAAAGAGAAACACAGGCACAAAAAAAAGCAAACAAGAAAGCCTCTGAAGACCTGTAGCAAAATGTTCCAATATCACACGACGTAAATGTATCAATAAAGTATAATGAACAATTCTACATTGCTGGCATAGCTATGTAATTCACAGACTTGCCATAGGATAATAGTTTTGACGAGTCTGCCAAAAGCCTGGTAATTTGCATATAATTGTCAATAATGCTTCCCCATTTACTAGATGGAGGTTTGTTTTTCAGAGCATAGTTATTGGAATTCAATTTGCAGTCTCTGTTTTTATGACTTTTCTATACAGTACAGTATTATTTAGAATTAAATAGGGAATTTTAGATTTGGTTTTCTATCTCCTGACTCAAGGCAAAAAATCGAGATTACCTTTTGCCTAGAAACTAATACATAAAAATATAAAGAAAATTATTTTAAAAAGGAAGAAAAAACCCTCAAACACTTCTTTGAGTTTTAGCTCATCTTATTTGCAAACATTTGTGAAATTATTTACCTACAGTTTTGATGAAATAAATACCCTGATATATTTTATAGCTAAGTGAGGATTCAATTTTTTATATGCTTAAATTTATCATGGGTTTGGTTTACAGTTACTTTAACAATAACAGATTTTGAAGCAAATTGGATCTTGTTAATATTAAAAAAATGCTTATATTTAACATCATATCCCATACTGGGATAGTGATTTCTAGCATCATAAATAACACTCTTCACAAGAGGATGACTGGAGATTAAATCCTCATCCTCCTGAAGCCATGACAATCCTCCCAGTGACTATACCACAAGGGTTTCAGTATAGAAGGTTGGTTTGTATTTATTGGAGGGAGCCTGTATAGGTAGCATAATAATATTTGCATGTATAGCACACATGCAAAGTATTCAATCACCACTTGAAGGTAGCAAAAAATATCTTGAACAAATTAACCACCAATTTCTCAGCTGTCCCAAAGAATCTAAAAAATATTTTTTTTTTTCCTTTTTCATGTAACAAAATGAATGATCACAATAAACCAAAATAAATATCAATTCTATATACATACACACAGTTATTCTTTATGCTCTTTTCCTTCTGCACTAATAAATCTTGATTTTGTGCGTTGGCATTCACTTGTGTCTTCTCTGCAATTAAGTATGTAAATTTGAAAACTTCATCTATAAATGATTGAATAGATATTTCTGTAACACGGCGTACATAGAACTTCCTGACAGTTTGTGACTATATGAAACATGCATGCAAATAAAGCTCCCATCTTTGTGTTTAAACTCAGGCTTCCAAAGCATCCAAAGCTTGGGCAAAACATTATCATCTAGAACAGCAGTTCGGTTTGGAGTCTTCCAGACATCTGATACCATCTGTTTACTGAGTTACTCTTAACCAGCTAATCTGCCTTAGCTTTAAAATGTTTTCATACTCAAATCTCTGCCTCCAAAAGGAAGAGAGGAAAAGTAGCCAGGATTTCCATGACTAAGGCTTTATTTTAGTGAGTATATTCTGACTAATTTCTTAAAGGCATAATTCATTTTACATTCCCAGACAGCAATGGCATAATATCATAGAACAGTTTGGGTTGGAAAGCGACCTTAAAGCTCATCCAGTTCCAACCCCCCTTTCATGGGCAATGGCCACCTACCACTAGACCAGGTTGCTCCAAGCCCCATCCAATCCGGCCTTGAACACTGCCAGGGATGGGGCGGCCACAGCTTCTCTGGCAACGTGTGCCAGTGAGATTGTCACTGAGATTATAGTCCTGACTCCACAGATGAACTAACACTGAAGTTTGGACAAATACAGGCTTAAGCACAGTGAAGTATCAATAACTTACTTTGGGTCCTCATCCTGACACAGCATGACTATGCAACACCTTTGCAGTTACCAACAAAATGCAGCAGCCTCCCAAAGAAATCCCAGCCCACAGCATAGGATGATCTCCTATTAACTTGTAGATATGAGCTGCAAAAGAGGCCAAGTCTCACACTTGCTTTTTTATTAAGAGCTGAATACCAGCTCTTAATAGAGATACTAGTGTGAGCACCTAACTAGATAAAACTGCAGAGAGGACACTGCTTTGGAAATACAACCTTTAGTGCTTTCCTCAAGATTTTTACTTTGTTTACTATTACTCTGCACTGAAAGCGAAAGAAAACAGGCCCTGTTGAAAGGTTATGATTGTATAATATTTCTTTTATAAATAATATCTCCATGCACAGCAATACTTTAATATGTCAACTGTAACTTGGACTGTGTCTTTTAATCTATCATGTACTGCACGCATGCTACAGAAGAAACAAATAATTCATGACTAGAGCTGCATGCGATATGTATGATATATGAACACTCCTCTGAAGTGGAATATATGCCATACATCATGGTACTGAGATACGATTTTTTTATTGCATAAATAATCAATTTAAATTTTATTTATCTTTCATAACACACTGGGTGCCCGTAGGGCATCAGGTATTCAAAGCATTAATAACATAGATTTTTTTTTCCCTTGGAAATAGTCTGTTAGTGTCAGTCAATTTTGTGAAAATACTTGTGAACACTGGACACATTCAGTGATTGCTTGAGCAGCAAAAATGTGACTTCTTTCCAGAAAACTTAAAACACTCCTGTTTTGAGTTTTTTATTAAAAATACTTATACTTTTCAAGTCAATATACATTAAGCTACTATTAAAAAAAGAGGGAGAGAGAAGGCAGTGAACAGTAAGGATTATGTGGCTTGAAAATAAGATATCATGATGGTATCCTTCACAATCTCCTCCAACAAGTTTTTCTCTTTAATATGGTAACTGTATTTTTGTACTCATTGCTCAAAAAGCTACTGCCCTTTGCTACACTGCTTGGAAACCAAATTCCTTCCTGCTGTTCTTCACTATTCATAGCCTTGTCCCTTCAGATGGGCTTGACACTTGTCCTGTCTTAATGGGGCCTTGTAAAAAGTCCATGTTCTTGTCCCTCAATATTCCCACTCAACCCAGGCAGCAACAGCATGTTCCCAAGAGTTAAAACAATTTTTCTTCTCATCTGTTCCTGGATTCCTGTGGGTGACTGCAACATTTCTCTTCTTTTTCCCCTCCCTCTTGTGAGCACACTCATTTTTTAATGTGTCCTTTTCTCCTAGTGCAGGAGAACTGCATAACAGCAGATAAGATCCAGTGCCCTGAGCTGATTTTGACTAGGGTAGAGTTAATTTTCTTCATAGTAGCTATCATAGGGCTATGCTTTGGATTTGTCCTGAAAACAGTGTTGATATTATGGGGATGGCTTTGTTATTGCTGAGCGGTGCTTACAGAGTCAAGGCATTTTCTGATTCTCACAGGACATGCTTGCAGAAGGAAGCAAGGCAAGACAAAGGTTTTTAGAAGTGAGGGAAAACAACAGCAAAAAATAATACAGTCAGAAATCCTAAAGCTAGCTAAACCCAAGGAGATACAAAAATGTGCACTTTCGGTAAATGGTACAAGCTTTACAACTTCTGCCTCACTCCCACAATGTCTTATGAACACACTTGATCGTGTGTTGTTTGCGCATCAGACAGCTGTAACTCCATAAAGATGCCCTAGAGATCCATTAAGCAGTGAGAAGAATGTCTTTGTGGGTATATGGGGTGAGAGGGTGAGAGACTTCAATGAAGAAGAAAACACAGTAAGAAAACAGCAGTGTAGTGACTACAGTGAGCATCCATTTGAGTGTTTCTTATCTAGCCTGTAAATTGCAGAAACTTTCCCTGAAAACCTGCTGGGTTTTAAGGACCGCAGTTCCTTAGTAAAAGTATTTTCTGTTTCATGCCTTATCTGCATGTTTTTATTATTAATGAATTTCTATTATATACTGAAGCCTGAGAAAGAACGAGTGTCATCATTACTGTTTTCTTGCAATGTATTAGCTTTCTGGTTGCACTTTTGTTAATTACTTTTCTTGACAATAAGGTATTGTTGCGATAACACATGCTGGTGTTAGCTTTAGCTTTTTATACAGCCTGCCTGAGAGTGCTTCTGTTTGGCTGTCATAAGCAGCCATTTTGCTGCAATCAGTAACCCTGTAGCTGGGCACCCACTGTCCTACATGCAGCCAGCAAAGCCCCCATCAGTTACCCACAGCCAGTGTCCTTCCACTTGAGAAGTCATCTGTAACCAGAGCTCCTTTCCTCTTCCAAAGAAGTTTAGTATATAGTCATTGTAGCTCAACAGCTCTTAACTATTAACAGAAATATCAATCAAGAAGCAGATGAATTGCAGTGACAAAGAACTGTTTCAAAAAAGGCAATACACTTTAAGTTACTGACTTCTGAGGTTATAAGGGAAGCTTACATGCGTGATATCGTTTCAGCATTGCAGTGTCCCAGGACACCCCCCCTGTCATTGAACTGGCACCTGACAGAGCTTATTTCAAATCCTTTTCATGAACTATGTCCACCAAGTTTGCCTGTCAGATCTGCTCACAGGTCTAAAATGGTGGCTTATTCATAGAATCATAGAATCGTTAGGGTTGGAAAGGACCTTAAGATCATCTAGTTCCAATCCCCCTGCCATGGGCAGGGACACCTCACACCCAAGGCTATGTCCAACCTGGCCTTGAACATCACCAGCGATGGAGCATTCACAACTTCCATGGGCAACCCATTCCAGTGCCTCACCACCCTTACACTAAAGAATTTCTTCCTCATATCCAATCTAAACTTCCCCTGTTTAAGTTTGAACCCGTTGCTCCTTGTCCTTTCACTACAGTCCCTAATGAAGAGCCCTTCCCGGGCATCCCTATAGGTGCCCTGTATTGGAAGGCTTCTATGAGGTCTCCCTGCAGCCTTCTCTTCTCCAGGCTCATTTGCAGCTTTTGCTTTACAACAAAGTAGACACATCTAGATGGAAAATATGGTGTTTGTTTTCTGTTCTGAAACAGAAGCTCATTTCCTAAGTTTTAGTGATTCATGCTACAGAGATGAGCAGGTAAAAGCTACTATGCTTTCCTTAGAACAATGCAAACATCCACTGATAATAAAATGACTAATGCTGTCATGCTTCCCACAGCCCGCACTTGCGTATTTCTAATAGTTCTGAAAAATGCTTGGATGGCCTGAGCTCCTTCAACATTTTAACTCCTCTGCAAAATCTCATGTCTGAGAAAGGTGTAATGGATGTACATGTCTGCTAAATCAGAAAATACCCATGAGAAGTGTTGCAGTTGGGAAATTATATCATTAAAGTCATTAATTCCTTTCCTTAGAGAATTCTCCAAAATTGCTGACTGAGGAATAATTTTCCCATTCCATTGATAAGATTTTTGTCATAAATTGTAGAAATTGTCCTTGTTTGGGTTTTTTGGGGGGAGGAGAAGTGGGGGGTAACGGAGGGATGTTCAATCTTTCATTATAGAAGGATAAGATATTCTAAAAACGTCATACTAAGAAAAGAAAAAAAAAAAAGTATTTCCATTGTAGATCCTAAATGCTGATGCTTTTCAGCTCTACAACAGGTAATGCCTTTTTAAAACATGGACAGAAAGCAGCAGCACATGGCACTTGTTAATAGCTAGTACTCCACCACAATGCTTGTCCCTTTATGCCTTCTAATATACTCAAAATTTTACTGTAATTTATTGCATATTTCTCCAAGACTTCACTGATTACAAAGTTTAAGTTTTGATTAGAATTTCAAATACTGTAAAGAACATTCACGATCATGAACTTTATTCTGTGTATTATCTTTCGAGGTATTAGTTTATTCCTGTAATGTAAGCATAAGAAAACCATCTCAAAAGTCTTTTTCACTATCGCACTCTTTTAAGATGAAGTTTTTGTGTGCAGTAGTTTGGAGTTTTTCTGATACATTTTTGTATGCTTTTTTGTTTAAAAGATCAACAGTAGAAATACTTATGGATTACAAGTTAGATATCCAAAGGTTCAGCGCCAAACATTACAATTTTAATACAGTAGTAATACAACGGAAGACAGAGAAATGTGGGAAATATGCTCTTACAGGTGACCTCCCCTTTGCCAATCCTGCAAATGCAACTGCAGAGTCACAGGCATTTGTAACAACCATTAAAAAGGAAACATTGCTACCAGGAGAGTTGACACTGATAAAGAAGTGTCATGGGTTCAGCAGTAGCAGTCATTTTTCCCCTTCTTAGTAGTTGGTGCAGCACTGTGTTTTGACTTGTGGCCTGAGAACAGCGCTGATAGCACCAGTGTTTTAGTTACTG
>JANRGW010041778.1:2421-15040 GCA_024733675.1 Psilopsiagon aymara | reverse complement strand
CAGGAGCAGAGGGAAGAAAAAGGGGGAAGTGAGTGAACAAACTGCGTGGCTGATTTATGGTTTAAACCACGACAAGAAGTCACAAATGCAGGGGAAGGCTTTGCTTTGCTTTGATTTTGGCAAATTTACAGTATTATATGATAGATTAGGATGGTGAGGCACTGGCACAGGTTGCCCAGAGAAGCTGTGGCTGCTCCAATCCCTGGCAGTGCTGTCAAGGTCAGGTAGAATGAGGTTTTGAGCAATCTGCTCTAGTGTGAGGTATCCTTGTTGATGGTGGAGGGGTGAAGAGTTGAGAGGGGAGTGGTGGAATGAGATAACGTTTAAGGTCCCTTCCAACCCAAACCTTTCTATGATAAAACAAGAATAATTTTTATTTGATGTCATTATATGATAAAATAAAAAGCTAATAATAGAGCAAGATGTTTTCATAAAGTAACACAGGGCTGAGGGGTTTTTGGTTTGTTTTTTGTTTGGCTTTTTTAATTTCAAAAGTACAGACTTGGATAACTATTTGGAAAAGATGACATTATTAGAGTTCAAGTCCTCAACTATAGTAGAAGACAAAGATTTTCTTATGCAAATATTGAAAACTTACTAGAGATTTCCAGCTTGAACAGGACAAAACATGAAAGGAAAGGCAGCAACTGCAGAAGGACATAAAACTATTTCCAAAAGCAGAATCAAACAAGCATATATTTTGGAAATCTCAAAGTCTACAGATCAACTGAGAATTTTCAGAATTGAAGCTGAGATATAACTCTGGAGGGAGATGTAGCAAATAGCAGAAGTTTTTTTGAGCCATAAAAGGGAAAAGTAAAAAATGAAGAAAAAAAACCCCAGATTTTTAGTGACATTCAACCAAAATCAATTTAGTTGCAGTCCCTACATTAAATATACCACTTCTGTGTTCATTAAGGAGACTAGTACTTAATGACAAACTAAAGAGAAAAAAAAAAATAAATTATTCACCATATTGTGATTAAAAAGTATAAATATAACATCTAAATGAAGCAAACCCACCAAGCACATAAAGGCTTTGGGTTGGGAAATTCAAATTGCCATTACAGATATGAAATAAAGAAAAATGGCACACAGGAAAAGGACTTTAATGAAGCTATCAAAGTGAGTTGGTATTTATGAATACAGAATAGCCAACGTCTTATCTGTATTTAAGAAGCGGGGGAAATAAAATGAGAGCACATCAAAACCTGTTAGTCTGACTGAAGTGGTATTATCAGCTTCAAAGAGCTTTCAGAAGAATTGTTTGGATAAGAGTCAAGAAGAGAGACAAAAGACAAGCCTTGAGACCACCATGGATTTGGCCAGAAAATATCTACTGTGTTGGAAAGATGCAGACAGTGAAGTTCTGTTAATATCTGTTTTGAAGGTCTGTTTGTCTCTTGCCCGTATTTTTCCATGTTAATAAGTTTTTGTTAAGGGTAGCAAGCTTTAAACTATTACCAAAAGAGAAGAGGACACAAATATGACACAAATAAATGTACAATGATGCTCGGCAATCAATATGAAATGAAACTTAATTTATAAAAGATTTGCCTGTGGCTATTGTCAGGGTATTCTGCTAGGGAGTAGATACATATTATGTGACAAAAATTTTAATTTTGGTTGCGCTGACTGATAAAATAGCTTGGGAAAAAGGCCAGTTGGTTGTTCTCTGTGCAAACTCTCCTGAGTTCCATAGGTATGCCACAAGCCAGCCTCCAGCATCATTTGCAGTACTGGCAAAGGGGAGATCACCTGTAAATGCATATTTCCCACATTTCTCTATCTTACATTGTGTTATTATTGTATCATACTGAGAACATTCTGCAAATAAATTGGAAGTGATATTTTGTAAGGGGACAAGAATGGCATCAGTAGAAAATAAAACTACTTATTCACATTACTGCCAACAGGGTAAAGCAATAATCACAGCAGTGTTATCAAGCTCTGACTATGTCTTATTAAGTAATTTAAACATTTTTAACATAAAGTGTATATTGAGTATAAAGAACAAGTTCTAAGCCAAAAATTAAATGATAAATAGCATGAAACAAAAGGGTAGATATTCTGCAGAAATTAACTTTAGATGAAATCTAAATCAAAACAAACTGCATTAAAAGCTGACAAATGATGCTGTTAAAAGTCAGCAAAATCTAATACAGAAGATACCAGGGAGAAAAGAATCTGTGCAAAACTAGTTTTTACTATATTTATAGCTCCTACAGTTTAGAAAAGAAAAAGAGTAGACACAATTTATAAACAGAATTGATATTCTGGGCAAGTCTACAAAAAGAAGTCAAATCATATAAATATGATTGCACATGGGGAAAAAAAAATCAAACGGGCAGTGGCTTTCGTGTTTGCTGTAATCTAAAATTTAGGTCACTGGACTGAGAAGTGGTAGTCTTATAATAAAACTCATGCTCTGCCTGACTTGCAGAGACCAGGGACCAGTTGTTTCGTGGATTTTTGGTTGGTAATAGAAGCAGCAAAAAAATTAAAAGACTTGAAGATCTGCATAGAGAGAAAGCATACAACCTGTGGAAAAAAATATCTATTTTTCAGCTGCAAGGTGCTGATTATGCAATAAATTATAATGAATAAAATTCTCATACAGTACTGTGGAAGCAGGGAAAGAGAAGCAGTATTTGAGATATGAAGTACTTATGAGGAAAAACCTAAACAACAGGATTAAAGAGAATCCTTTTTGACTTCTTTTTTTGTAATAAAGGATTAGTATGCATCCAGTTATGGAGATAATACAGTCAGGGAAATACAAAGGCAAAATCTGAGAACACCAAGATGAATTATGGATCTGTATGTCATCTGTGTATAAGTGATAACATAAGCCATAGGAATGAAGCAATGCATTAACAGGCTGATAAAAAGAAGCAGTCCTAAAACAACAACAACAAACACTGAAACAACAAATGCAACATCCCACTGTCTCCTCCTACCTGAGCTGGTCACCTGAACTGCATGTTCAGAGAGACATGCAACAGAAGGGAGTGCACTGCCCTGGCCATTCAATACTGATTGACAGCCAAGGTCCCAGTTACTGCGAGAGCTTTTTCTGTGTCTGATCCAGAATGTTGTATGCTAGTGACAGATCAAATAAAGCCAGATCACATGAACCTCAGTTGCATTAGCTGTGTGAAGGTCATTAAAAAACTTTTAATAAATTCACTTGAGTACTCTGCTTTGATCCCTCACTGAAATGGGTTGAAACACAGTTAAGAAAAGCAAGAAAAGATGGCTTAGGCAGTATGCTGCAAGTCTGTCAAGAAAACAAGAGTAACAAATAGGACAGTAAGAAGCACTAGCATTAGATTTCTTTAATACTAGAGTGCTTTATTGTAGGTAGCTCAAAGGTTAAACACATAGATATTCTGACCAAACCAGCCCAAACTGTCATCAAATGAAGGGAAGTAATCAAATACTCCCAAAGGTGTAAAATACTTTCCATTTTGTGTCATATCTCTCAGAGGACAGCATATCCCAAATACAGTTAATTAAAAAGATTAATTATTACATTCTGGGATGCATGCATATATTTCAGAATGAAGAATCATGTCTTAAGCAAGAAGAGAAATACTGAAGAGCTAATCATGTGTTACAGCTACTTACTTCAAGTAGACAGACAGCACTGCACTCAACTCAAGCAAGTTTCTACTTTTCTGCTAAACTGTGTAGTTCACATAGGTGTATTTCCATGCCCCTGTTATCCTGTGAATCCATGAGCCAACATCCCATCTGCAAACAAAACTTGTTACCCTGGATACCGGAGTATGTATTGGTCAGTCCTACAGCAGAGGCTGCTTCAGCAAAGGTGAGAAGAAATCACTGCTATACCAGCAAGGGACTGTCAAGAGAGAGAGATAACCTCACAGTGGTCACTTCTCTCTGCCACTGACATGAAGCTGTGCTCTCATGTCAGTGGCAGTGAGCAGAGTACATAATATGCACGTCATCTTTAGAAGATACTACAGTTTCCTTTCCAAATCCTTTCTAAAGCTGGATATACTAGCTTCCTAGTATTAGAGAAGTCTGACTGACCTCAATATTGCCTAAAAGATGAACCCCTTGCACAGAAAAGAGGATAGAAAAAAAAAAAAAAAAAAAAAAAAAGAAAAGAAAAAAAAACAACCAAAGTGTTGTATTTTTTAAATAAAAGAGAAAGAAAAATAAATTTGATATATAGTATGCACAGTCTTATTTTAAATAGGAATGTCTTCAAACTTTTCCATTTTCTGTCAACATCTCTCTAAGTGCTATTGAACCATGAGGCCATCAAGTAAATGAAAGCAGGATGTTAAGACTGAAGTGGAAAGTAAAGACATAATCTGAAGGTCGTGGTGACAAAGGAGAAACAAAGTGACCCTTGTTATAAAATAACTCCAAACACAGTGTAGTCAACAAAGCTATTATTTTAATAAAAACTAAGTACTATTGCTACAGGCTGTGACCAAAATAATTACGATGTACAAGAGGCAAATATCAATGAGAAGATGCCTATCAGACAGTCTCTTGAGTGACACACCTTTTAAGTGTTTAATATACAAACCCTCTTCCAGAATGTTTTTTGTATAAACATACATATGTCATTACACAAGATGAAGCTCCAGAAGTATTAATTTCTGGAAAAGCTTTGGGTTTTTGGTGCAATAATGGAGAGCATTTCAGATTTCAGGTTAATATTTAAATAAAGTCCATGACTGGGTTATCAGTAGACAGTACTTGTGAATGTTTTGATTCTGGTCTATTTCTGTTATATGCATCTCTTCTGAGTCTTCCTTGCTGCCCAGGTCCAGAGAGACACCTTCTGTCTTCTTTCCACAGAAGGGAGGACAGAAGGGGGAGAAATCCCCACTAAACTCTTCATTCTGTGCACTATCCACAGAGGAAGATGAAAATGTGTTTTAACACGGTTGTTTTTTTCCCTTTTCTTCTTTTGCCTCTATGCTTACTTCTTTCCAAAACTACTGATCATGCCACGCAGACTTGGAAATTTACCCATCTTTCAGATTCTCCTATAGTGTGCTGACAGACTAAGAAAATACAGGGAAAATAAGTATTTGATAGTTTTCTGAACACAGGTCCCCCAGCTGCCAAGCAAAAACTATCTGTGAATATGCAGGTACCAGAACTGCATAAGGCAGCATTCTCAGGATCTCATTTGCCCCTTTTGGTTCATGTTACCATTTATTCCCCAGTCCCTGTAATCAAAGTGAATTGCTGTTTTCACACTGGAGATGTTACTGAGGTTTACTAGAATGATTAATATAAATCCATGGTGTTAAGTAGCTGCTATTTCTAGAATAAGCTGAAAAAGTGTATGATCTACATCTGTGTTTACATGGTAGCTAGCACCCTAACTTCACCTAAACCTGTACTCATGGGCTCATGTATGTGTTGCAGGAGAGAGAGCAGGTTTTGAATCAGAATCTTTCTATGAGAAATAGCTCAGTGCAAGTGACTCACAAAACCACAACAATCTTTTTTCTAAATATTTCCGTTTTATGGTTAAAAAAGCAAAAGTCTTAGATCCTTCCATGGCTAATAACCATGTTTGGCATTTCTTAATGTTGTACCTGATAAAATTCTTCAAACTATACTGCAAATTTGGTTCACCTTACTTTAGCATAAATGATTAAAGCTAACTGTTGCACACAGCAAGTACAACACCTTTTAATAACTACAGTGCCAACTTGACTACTTTTTTCCCCAGAAATGGACCTCTGTGCATATAATACAGAGGAGAAAGATTATTCTGATATCAAAGCTAGTAATAACATCTGCCCACTAAAGATACCAAATCATGTTATAGGCAAGCCATACTGCGCTAAATCAGAGCCTCTATCAGGGCTTTTGCACAGATGGCATCACAGATTTTTAAATTATTATGAAATTATTAGATAATTGTGCTCCTCTCAAACCAAATATAGACCATCTTAAAACATCTTTTGAGCAGTACTGCATTATAAATGTGTTCCTGAAATTATCAGAAATACTACTCTGCCTTTAATATGGATAGTATAGAATGTTAGAGAAAGACAAGAATATTAGTAGGGTGTGAGAATAATGGAAATAAAAACAAACAAAAGGTTTTATAACTGTGTCTATCTGGAAGTATAATATGAAATTAGACATAGAAATTTTAAATAATAATTTACATACTCTTAATACAGAATTTCTGAATTACCAACATACTCAGAAAGGAAAACAGATGTGTTTTTCTTTGCATTGTACAGGTAGTAACTTCATTTGAAAACTCTACCCTGTAATTTCTTCCTGTTTTATGTAGTGAACCATTAAAAGTCAAAGAATTTATGGAGCCAAAAAGTAATAACAAAAAAAAAGCCCCTTAAGATAGCAACAAACGTGCTTGAAGCAATAGCTTTTTACGCATCTAACTCCCATCTCTCCCATTACGTGTGATTAGGCACAAAAAGATACTTATACATTTGCTCTGGCATTATCATTCTTCTTAAAACTTGTATCTGACATGGCTTTTTACTTTCTTGCATCTCCACATTAGTCATGTACCCATTAGAAGCTGGGGGTAGGCAATGTGTCCACAAGCTCTTACCAAGGATTTTGGTGCTTTAAGTTTACATATTTTATATGTTCTTGAAAGTGCTCTTTCAATGAAATTTAACCCATGTTAGCAAACTTACTAGCAGGTTACCATGACTAAGGCAGCTACCTCCACCACAGTGAATGCTAGCCCAGGGTTCACAAGTGGAAGTAAATGACTTAGAAAGTGATAAGAGAGGTCATGACATTCAGTGGGAAGCCACTTTTTGTTACCCTTATCATGATCTAGTTCCTATCAATCCATTCCTCCTACCTCTTCTCCACAGCAGCTTTGGTGGTCTGCTGCATACTGAGCAGCAGATGTTCTTTTCCTGATATTAGATGCAAATTTTTCAAGCAGCTGCACAGAGCTGATTTTATCATATGAAAAACATCATAACTTTGACTTTCCTTGCTGTCACCAATTTTCTTTCCTGCTTTTCTCTGGAGTCTAAAACTTTACAACTATGTATACAATAATAATAGTTTTTATTTTGACTGTTGCTGCTGCTGTTATTTCAATTTATTTGCTTGACAGTGAGGCAAATAATAATTTCTTGTCTTTCTTCCTCATCTGAAGTACTGATTATTGTATTCTCTTTAGACATTGTTAAGTTTCTTTGTAATTCCTTGACTCAGAGACTGTCTCCTCTGGGTCAGAACCTACAGGATAACTGTGAATGAAGCTCCGCTTAAATTAGCTAGCTTGGGAGAGAGCATCCTCTTTCACTGATGAAGCTGCAACATCACCTACATTGTCTGCAACAAAAGATAACATCTCCTAATTCCCCTGATTTTTGTTTTCTTTTTTCTATTTCTTTCTAGTATAACAATCTGAGTTGTGAGCAATTCTATTTGATTTATAATTGACTTTTTAAATGCTTTCTTCAATATACATGGACTTTTCATGAATTCATAAACACAGATTTGCTGGGGGGAAAAAAAAACCAACCAAAACATACAAACAACAACAACAAAAAAAAAAAACCCACCTTGGAACAAGTCAATTCTTGATCTGCTGGGAAATGATGAATTATGACTTTAGCTTTGAAAACCGGCAGAACCTGCCTATGGGAAGCAGCATAGTTCTGCATACTTTCTTCCAGTAGGTCTATCTGGAAGCAGTTTACATACTTGCCAATGACGACATAGGCTTAGGTTTAACTGCATACCCATAGTTTTGACCAAACAAAATATAAATGCTCCTCATTTTAGATGCCAAAATTCTGCAGTTAGCATATTACAGAAGAAAATACCCCAGTGGAAACAGAACTACAATACATATGGTCTAGCAATTTCGTTTTATATTTCACCACCACATGGCTTCTCCTTTAGGTGAAAAGAACAAAGCCTTATCTAATTACTTCAACTACTGTGACTCCCTGCTGTTAACAGAGATGTATTATACAGAGATGGGACATTTCACAGTGACTGCATTTTATCTCTGCCCAAATCTCCTCTGCATGCTAGCAGAAACAAGACCTTTGTGCTAAGCAAACGACTGTGCTCTGTGTCACAAATAACAAGTTCAATATTGTAAAAACACAACACACCAAACACAGAAAAAATTCTCCACCAAGAAGATTTATAATTGGCACTATCCCTATATTAAAATTACCTTCCTTCTATGCATGCAAAAATGTTCAGCTGAACAAATGGAATGAGGAAAAGCAAACAGTTTTCTTCCAATTCACTTAATGTATTCACTGAGCATGCAAATACTGAGGTAACAGTTAAAGTTGAGTATTTCTTGTTTGCTGCCAAAAGTCAAAAGCCAATGTTTGGAACTCCAGAACTGCATATACTCATTATTTACAACAGTGTGCTTGTGCTTATTATACTACTGGATAAAACTGCACAGATTCTACAGATTCTTGACATTTTCCAGTTACCTCACTGCTGATCTGATGATCAGGATTATTAATCAAGACAGAGCAATTCTGGAAAAGAGAGTGGTGTGGCTTGCAAGTCAGTCTCACCAAATGGAGTTTGGGTGCAGTGAAGGAAATGATGCAGATGTGACAACTTTTATCAAAATTAGACATTTGGATGACAAACCTGTACCATTCCAGCTCTGTATCGTCTATCTGATGGATCATCTAAGCTGCAAAACACTTTCTTACTCTGATAAAGTATATGCATATTTTAGATAAATCTGGTGGTGGAAATAAGGCTCCAGGTCTCACAAACGTCCAAAATTAATTAAAAATAGTGAGAACACGACTCTTCTTTTTTAAAGGAAAAAAAAAAGGTATTTGCATGCAACATTTTTAGCTATTGAAATCTTTCTATTTAAATTATATTTATATTGAAGTGGCTTTTAAATGTTGTTTAACAAGTAACTTTTCAACTAAAACTAATTATCAGGTACTGCAACTTTTTGGTTTTGCAAACATTTATGTTTGAGAGACCACAAACAAAGATTTCACAAAGAAACTTTAGTTCCTTTTCTGATCTTTCCCTATGTTTAGGCTAATTTCTTTTTTTTTTTTTTTTTTTGCATTTTGGAGAGGAAAACAGCTTACTCTGAATGTTTGAAGAAGTATGATTAAACCAACATTTAAACCTGGACTAAGGTAGTAATTACTATTAACAGGATAAATAATACTGCCTTGATGATATTTCAGAGACACGTGAATAGTGAAGAGGCTTCTTGTTTCCACGTAGTCAAATAGCATTTGATGTCAAATTCAGTGTCTCAATACACATAAATAAACAAACTCTTATTCCTCCTTTCACTCACATTAGTGTGAAGGATACTCTAGCAAACCAAATTAAATGGTCTCTTTGGAGTACCTTCATTCAGGACTGAGACCCCCTGAACTTCAACAGACTTCAACGCACAGGTTTCATAGTGCCACCCAAGGGCAGAAAGATGATGTTTCAGTCCATGGAAGGGGAGGGAAATAGACGGGGGACGCAACCCTAAGATAAGATCAGACAACATTAAGCAAACTAGATAAAAATATCTGAAAATCTTCTTAAGAACAGATTATACTTACCAATTGTAGGTAGCCAAAGACAACTTGTAGCTGACCAGACTCCTCCTCTTTCCATCCTGTTTGTAGCACCAGCTCAGAGAGTACAGTTAACAGCAACATCACTTAATTGAGAGGTGATCCTACTTCAGTGAAGTGAAACAGAGGAAAACTCCACAGAAAAACTCCACAGCTCTTTCCTGTTCTACCAGGAGATCTCTCTAGTTTATTGCCTATAAATCCATAACAGAACATACATCCCTAGAGCAATCCTGAAATAACCAATGTAAAGAGTATGACCTGAATACAGGTTTGTGACCTGAGCGTAACATGTAGAATTAGCGTGCTGCATCTTATCAGCTTGACTTCAACATTTTTGAGATATTATCATATTAGTCTTAGGCTGGCAATGGGGCAGCAAGTTTTCTTCCTTTTTGTTTCCTTGTTTCATCTTCATGTGTTCAAAGACAGCAAGGGGTCTATGGACTGTAACTGCAATACTCTTTTCCTACTTTAATAAGTGATTGTCATCCTATTCTTTCAACCTGTAAGGAGGCCTTAGTTTAAAAGCAGGTGGCATTTCAGCTCTCTTGGTTCACCAATTCATTTTTACTGGGGAACAGGGAAAAACCAAGTTTACACAGCTTATTTTCATCATGGTGCTCGTAAATGTCACAGAGGGAGCTGAAAATCCAAAATGAAATATGGGAAGAAAAATGTTCCAGCATTCAGCAATATTTGCATCTTTTTTACTAATGATTTAATTTTTCACTGTTTTAGATAAGTGTTAGGACAGCCACATCACTATGACTCATCAAGAGAAGTCTGTTTTATCACACAGTTGTATTAAAAAGCCTTTGTAATGCTTCAGTGGTTTTAAGAGGTCAGCATTTATCATTCTGTTTCATGTTTGTCAACACTTCTCCAAGAAAACCTAGAAATTGAATTGATCTTTCAACTTTACTGAAGTATTGGTAAAGTGGCAAAGTGTTATTGGTCATGCTTGTCCTGCTGCCTGCTTTCAACTGTTGAGTCTTATCATGTGCACATAAAGGATCTCTAAGTACAAAGAAAGTGGTAAGAAAAATGGCACTCACTGGAGAGCACAGAATGCTTTATTCAGGACCTCTGTTGGGATTCACTCTTAAATTATATCTTCAGGTACTTTATAAACTTACTTTCTGCCTATTACTGAAACGCAGAAAGCACTTCTCTCCAGGAAGGGTGGTTCACAAAAGTGCTTAGGTTTTACATGACTAGGATTTCCTAAATTTAGCAACAAATAAAGAAGAAGTTGTACACAACCCCTGCAGTCCTTACTTCTTGGAGAAGGCTGCGTATGCAGTATGTGTATATGAGAAAAGTAACATCTGATACATTTTTGCTGAGAGTTTAAATTACAAATTAATATGAAAGAATAAGAAACTTCTGAAAAGGAAAGAATACAGATCTCCTGAATAAGAAAGTAGAAGGGTTTAAAAAACAATCCCTGCTGATTCTATCTGGCACAACTCTTAATGGGTTGCAGCTTTAACTTTATGGATTACAACAGTGTTCACACAACTGTCTTTACATCCCTAGGACAAAATGCCCTAGACTACTTCTGAAGTCTGTCTGTGTGGACACAGCTCCCTCCACTCCTATAACCTCCTTCATCTTCATTCCAGCTGCAGCCTCTAAAGTGACATATAATGAAACAAAAAGTTGCATCCCTCACATCTTGTGAATTCAAAACCAAAACTACGGTGGATATTGAGCTTCTCTGTCAGGAGCATTACAGAAACAAAACAGTAAGTCTGACCTTCGAATTATGTATTCGTGACACAAAACTTTTTCTACATTAGGCATTTTGGTGAGCTGCTGTTCAATTGCTGTTATCACTACAATGTACTGGAGACCTTAGACAACCCTTACACTTATGCTTTGCAAAAGCAGGAAATACAAAAGTGACTTGAAGAGTAAAGGTTCTGCAATTTAAGTAAAATAAAAGACAACAGGTGGATGCAGACGAAGCGCAAGGAATTCATAAAACACTATTAGAACAAGAGGCTGCAAACAGAGGATTTCAGCTCCTACTTCTTGTTGCAAGAACAAGAACAGAAAGACAACAGGGAAGCTGTGTAGACATTTCCAAGGAGCTCCTCCATGATAAAAGTTACAAGGTGTATTGCCTGAAAGCCAGGGTCAAGCTTGTAGATTTACAAGGGTTGAAGCAGCAAAGGAAAGTATCTGAGAAGTGATGTGTTGCAAACTCTCCTTCAAAAATGTGAGTGGTAATCAGGAGAATACTTTGAAAGACATATTGAAGGAATACTTAAGAGATACCAGGAAGGTGTGGAAAACGGAAACAGGAAAGGATGGATTCATAAATTAAAAGAATATTGATGGCCATATTGAAATAAGCTAGTAGGTCAGGGCTGGTACTACAGAGTTAGGCTCAGAGTTTTTGCTAAGGAGAGAGATTTCCCAGGGTCAAAGGGGAATAAAGAAGGAGAGGACACTGTGCAGAAGGGATGGACAAAAGTCTTACTCATCAGACTCAAAGTCAGACTAGTGTACTATCTTACCGCTGTCAGTTCTAAGTTATAGGTAAATAGGGCGCATATAGCAGTACCATAAAACTCTATGACTGCAGAGACATTAACGATTTCTAGAACCAGATGTTGCATTCACAGAGTTACATTTTACAACCTCTGATGGACTTAAAAAGTGAATTTTTCTGCTCCTCTTCTGGCATCAATACTTGCACCTCAGCCCATGACAGTAATTTCCAGTTTAACTACCTTGTAATCAGCACAATATCTATACAATCTGGGGGAGACACTTGATAGTATGAGAATTGGTTATAAAACTTCAGCATCGCAGAGCTTCAACTTGGAGCAGCAACAGACACCGAGGAAGCCTCAAGTCCTCTACAGGGCTTGCCCAGGGGCCGGCAGCTCAGCGAGGAGGGGAAGCAGAGGAAAAAAAAACTGTCAAAAACAACTCTCGTGGTTTAAGCCATAAATCAGCCACGCAGTTTGTTCACTCACTTCCCCCTTTTTCTTCCCTCTGCTCCTGGA
>JANRGW010041777.1:0-36167 GCA_024733675.1 Psilopsiagon aymara | reverse complement strand
AGCAGTAGTGGTTTGTGTTATACCTTAGTTACTAAACTGTTCTTATCTCAACCTGTGGGAGTTGCATTCTTTCGAATCTCCATGTAGCAAACTGCGTTGCTGATTTACGGCCTAAACCACGACAGTTGTGAAGAATCTGTTCTTTAAATTTATCTGTATGTAAAACCTGAGGCATTAAGGGAAGGATTTAAAAAAATAGAAAAATATCTAGGCAGAGATGACACAAGCCTCTTTAGGAGCAGGCCTTGGTGGTGTGGTCCATCTGCAAGCTGTAGTATAGACAGGCTTGATAAAAGGAAATGAATAACATATGCAGACAACTGCAAATCTGAAATCTAAGCAGTGAAGGTGACTATGACAAAATGTTCAGTGAAGTTCTGGACTTTCTGCCTCTCGCTAAAATTATTTTCTTTTCAATTTTTTCTCTGGCTAAAATAAGCTTTAACTGAACACAAATTTTTAGGCTGTAACTTACCATTTATTGTCTGTGTTATATGCAAGAAGGGTGTTCATGACCCAGTGGTCTTTTCCAACCTTAGAATTTAGAGGAAAGTGAAATGTCTGCTGAAATCACATTTGTGTTCTTCAGTAGGGAAATAAAATCTCACATCTGCTGGTAATGATGGACTTCCTTCTTTTAAAATTATAAAGAAATATTTTATCTGTTTGATCTGAATTGGACCATCTTGGGTTTTTTGGAACTTACTAAACAGATTTTGGTTTGAATCAGCTCAATAAAACAATAAATTTAATTTCCCAATCAGAACTTTTCCGCACAGACTTTGTAGTTGATTCCACTCTGTAGTTTAAAAAATAAAAACCCACCAAAAACCCCATAACTCCAAACCCACCGACAAAACCCAATTCTTGTTTATATTTGGAGCAAACAAGTCTGCAGTGAGAGAAAGTTTTGTTCAACAGAAAATCTGAATCTGTCAGGTCTGTGTCAATCTATTACCATAGGCATTCCTTCTCTATTTCTTCCTCCATTGTTTTTAACTGTAAAATACAAGAAGCAGCATAAAATTTTGGAGAAGTGTTTTAAAAAGTGTATGTGAAAATGCATCAGTTGAAGAACCTTCTCTATGAATCCTGTTGTTGTTTATCCCCCAGAAATCTGTTTGGTGGTTAAGATCTTTGAGGATGAACCAATATATCTGCTGAATGGATTTAGCCTATCACAGTTACCTGTTAAGAGGTAAAGGTGTAAATTTTCTTGTTGTAGACAGGAGGAATTTAATCCTTTTTTTCCTGCTTATTCTAGGGCTTTCAGCAGAAATTCTCCTTCCACAGTAAAGAGATTGTGGCCATCAGTTGTTCCTGGTGCAAGCTGGCGGTAAGTAAACAATACTGAGGGAGACTAGTAGCAGCTTCACTGATCAGACACACTGCAAGTCATTTTGTTTTTCATGGCTCTCAGGGTTCCCTCTCTGTGTATCACCCTTGGTTTTGCTGTTTCTGTTTCTTTCCCTCAAAGTCACCACAGCATCACCTGGCTGACACAAGTTCCCTAGAAGAGTCTTGCTGCACAACATAATTGCTGGTTACCTCCCATCAGTGGTCTGCCACCGTTAGCTCATACACCTGCATTAGACTAGCTTGTGATCTTCAGTCTTTGATCTGTGTTTAAGTAGGAGTGATTTTTTTATAAGAAGATATGGGAAGATGTAGTTAGGGAAGATGATCTTTAGTTATATGTCCCTAAAACTCCATGGTTTGAACGGCTTAAGTATGATAGAGTTGGGAACGTTGCTCCAGTTTTTGTATTGCCACACTCTTCTTTCTCTCCATGTTTCCTCTTTGTCTTTCCTGGCTGCCCTATCCACTCTACTCTTTTCTTCTCTTCCAGTTTCATAACAAAGTCACCTGTTTCATGCTACATCACATTGAGGAGCCGTGTTCCCTGGGGGCTCACGCTGCTGTCATTGTGCCTCCCACCTGGATCATTAAGGTGAAGAAACCTCAGGTAACTGCATGCTGATGTCTGTTTCTGAAGCTGTATGGCTGTGCAGGGCCAACCTGGCTTTGCTACTCAGTACTCCTTCACTAAGGCATGCTTGTTCAACCCTGAAACCAGCATACATCCGTGGTGATTATGAACCTGTATCCCCTTGCCCCTCCATTCAGCCCTTCAGTAGATTTCCCTGTTTGGGCCAATTAGCAACAAACACGACTTTTGTTCTGAGCAAATCCAGCTCAGATTTGTTCCTGTAACTGAGTTCAGTGAGCATATTGCAAGAGAATCCCTTGTGTTGTAGGTAGTCCAGCATGTTTCATTAAATAGAGCTGAGCAAATACATGGAAAAACTGTTCACAAACATTGACTTGAACTGCAGTAAGAATTGGCTGTGGCTGAACTGGCATCCCTCTGAATTTGCCATCAATGGACTTTTAAACAATCATCTCTTATTTACAACAACGCTTGCTGAAAGTCAGCAGTAAGCCCATTTAGTTGTAGTAATGAGCATTAGACTTCAAAGCTTTTGTAATTAATGTGATATATGTTGGAGAATATAATTCAATGGTGAACACAATAGGGAAAAAAGGGATCCAAAAGAGAGCTGGCCAAAAATTAAAGGGGGATTCACATCATGTGAGAAGTATTATTTTTTTAATCCCTGTTTAAAAGTCTATTTTCACTCCAGACTGAACTGAAAAAAAACCAAAACCAACAGGGAGTCAGAAATTCTAGTAAAAGTTTTATTCCAAAAGCACTGAAACAAGCTGTTTTATTTCTGAAATGAAGTGTCTGGGATATTGAAGTTTCCCACCCATGCTTTCTTGTAATTTTCCTCCATTGACAGGAATGCTGGTTTTTTAGAGTAGCGCTGTGTGGTTCTCAATGTCAGTGTCCCCATCTTTGGGAGCTGACCCAGGGCTTTCTGGCTCTGTGTCCTGGTTGTCAACAAGAAGCTGAGAAGTTCAGGATGCAGGCAAGGCATTACGACAAAATTAGTTCCATGAAACCAGAAAAAGGTCCTAAGTTGTGACACTGCTCAGTTTTTATTTTCAGCCTAGGGATGTGGCTGTCAGATTTGTGCAAGAGTAGCATTTCTAACAAGCTGGATATTAAAGATGAGGGGGGAGAAGAGAAAGGAAGTGGCAGTATATACATAGAATAATCAAAAAGTCAACTGAAAAGACCACTGTTTCTTCTTTAGGGCCAGAGAGAGCAGGCAAAATTCCTAGAAATCTCCACTCAGAGAACAAAGGTTTCTTTAGCACTTGCATTTATTCCCCACACTCTTCTTTCTTTGTTAGTTTTACTCCAGCCTCCTCCAGAGGAATTTTTTTCCATTGTTGCTGAAGAATCTGAGCGAGTTCTTGGCAGGGACTTCATCTCCTTGGCTAATATTCAGCACCTGTGTGGTAGCTGATAGCCGTAACCATATCTGACCTCACTAATGGTAGCCTTTCTTTGATCTTTTAAATTTAATTCCATTTAATTTTTAGGGAAAAATGAAAAGAAAAATTTTGACACTTGTAATTTTCTTTTGATTTGGCATTTGGCCAAAGCAGGGTATCTTCCTTATACTCTTTACAGAAAATTTTCTGTCTTATCCATTATTTTTTCACCAAAGTTCAAATAAGAAAATAGATATGATCTAGTTAGTTATGATTCATGGGAAAAATGCTTTTAAATAAAGGTTTAAAATGTTACACTAAAATAACATATCTATTAGAATTGTGCCTGAGTCATAAGTAGAGAAGGAAGTATTTCAATCTAATATTCCCTCTTCATCATATCTCATGTCCTTGAAATTCATGGTTAGTAGTATGCAAAAACCTTATCTTGAGTAACTGAAGCGTTAGATAGATCAAAATGATATTTAGCACAGACAATGGGCCATGAAATTCCTTAATAGTACCGATTGTAATATTATTTCTGGGGTATGCATCCTTATTGCTGTAGAAAATACTGATGCATCTTTCAAATGTGTTTTCAGATTTTTGGCAGAAGTCTTGTTTACTCATCTATTACTTTTTTAAGAAACATTTTCTCCTCTCCTGCTGTTTCTGGCCAGCTCTCCTTCTGTATCTTATGACCCTCTTCACCCTGTATGAACATTTGATAGACACTACGAAGTATTCACTGAATTCAATTCACAGAATGCAAGCACAAAATTTGCAAATTTTTGTAAATTCAGATAGTAAATAAATGTTTAAGCAGCAATCTGTTTTTCATGTATTTCACAATTGGAATAAATTTGGCTAGAAGCATTTCATTATAAAATATTTCCTCAGCTCTAATTAACTACTCACATCGGTCACAGGCAACTCCTGGACTGAATTCCCTACTCATATGAAATTGATTTTAGTGATGCCTTCATCCTGTTTGTTGGTCGTTTCTTTTAGGCAAATAAGATGGCTTTTTGTAGCAAAACCTTGGCCTGACTTTTGATTTAAATTTTTCTTTATCTTGCTACAAAAATGGGTTTCCATGCTTATTTTATACAATGTGGCTCACTACCTTTCAAAGATTGGACTTGAATGAAGAGCACACTCCCCCTCTGATTACCAGCAGCATTGTGATAGTGAAGCATCATGGTGTAATTGGTTAAGGAAAAACCTCTACTGACAATCTATATCCTAAATGGGGAGCTTTTGCTTCTTACAAGCAACTAATTGCAAGATAAATATTCAGAATGGTTCAAACAGCCTTGGAATTGGTGGTAGCCCTGTGTATAATGAGCCATGTACATGAATGGAAAACTCCCAATACCTATTCCATGTCATTCATATTGTAAACCACTTCTGTAACTTCTTTACTTTACTGATTTCCACTGTTTCTGTACTGCATTAGCAGCACTTTGATACCAGTTCTGGTTTCTTGGGGTTCAAATAAATTTTATTTCCTAGTTTATGAAAGCAGGTCACCCTTGTTGATTGGTGGTATTGTTTTTAAAGTGAGGTTTGGTTGCCCAAGTGGTGTTAGGTATGGGAATGGACTTGCTCTACGCTTGCACTGTGGGAGAAAAGTGATTATTAAACAATAATAAAGATGATTTGGCTGATATATTTACTGATTCAGCCTGCCTTCTGTTTGGGAAGGCAAAGGCAGTCACTGTAAAACTCAAAGTTTTTCTCTTCAAGGTAAGCATGGTGTTTTCTTCTTCTCTTTTGAGGACCTTGAAAAAGTGCTAGTGAATATTTATATTTCCAGGTTTATCTCTTTATTTTGTCAATTGCTTAGTGCAGCTGGCTTGTCCCGTGGTGGTTTGTGACCAACCAGAAGACAGTCAAGATTGACCTTTCCAGAGGCTGTTCTTTGTTTGAAGTTATGTGAAGTTCAGCATGCCAAAAGTCTTTGAAAATGAAGGCTGAAATTTTGTAAATGAAGAGGTTGAAAGGATCCATAGCATTTGCTTGAGGTAGTCTGTGGCCCTCATGCCACCCAACACCATACAAGGACTTCAGTTCTCTTCTTCTAGCTAAGCTTGCTGAGACCTATACTGACCATTCAATAATACTAAAAATCTCTTTTTGAAGATGGCCAAACTGACATCCACAAAGGAGAGGTTTCCTCTCCAGAGGCAAGTTAGGATTTGCATATGGTGCCCATTTAAAGGTATGCTTTGCTATCAGGTACTTTGCTGATATATGTTCATAAAATGCTCATCACCTTGTTATATGGACAAGGTAGTACGCATTCATTTCTTCAGTGTGCAAAGGCTGATAATTACTCTTGTCTGTTATTCTTCTGCATGTTTGCAAGAGAACCTGCATATGTTTTAATCAGGTTTCTTCGCCTTTCATCTGCTATGAACATGCAGTTGCAATCACTGTAGCAAAGTTTTAGCTTCTCTTAGCACTAGATTAAAAGTGGAATCTTTGTGGTTTTTTTAAAAAAGGTGAAATAACATATTTGTGACGTAGCATATTTTAGTGCCTTTTTGAGTGTGGAAATGAGATTATGATGAATGAAAGCTTAGACTAAAATTGTTTCTCTAATATAGCTTTATGCCTCTTCCTGCCCCACCCATGGGAAGAGAAAAGATATATTATAATGGGATTTAATGACAACTCCATTTTAACATTCTCTATTCCTTAAAATTAGTCAGGATTTTACTGAAATGTCTTTGCCCTTTCCAGAAGACCTTCACTGGGTTTAGGTGCATCCCTTGTGGAAACAGAAAAACAAACACAGTCTTTCCAGAGGTTAAGTATTTGCTTAACATGATAACTAACTGGAGCTGCAGACCAATATTTTCCAGCATAATTCACTGTACTATACGAACAGAATAAGTATTTTGAATTTTGCACCTGAAGAGGCTGGAGCATAGGGAAAAGACTTCATATGCCTGTGACCTTTCAGCAGGCTGCTAGCAAGACTGTGGTTAGACCTGATCTGCCTCTTTGTCCTGTGTTTTGCCCCACTCCAGGGAGACTCACTCCTTCACCAGGGAACAGCTGAGGAACTGGGCTAAGACACCCACACAGGAGGCAGCTTTGAGTGCAATGTCCCAGTGTCTCTGTTGACATAAAGACTTTTGTCTACAGATGATTAGATTACTGAGGCAGGACAATGACAGATTATGCAGATGATGTTGCCAAAGCACTTGCATAGTCAGTGTAGTCTTTGTGGGTTATCATACTTTCAATATCACTTTGTATCTGAGTAGAGAAGAATACAGATACTTCTTTAGGTGTTTTCTCAAGTTATGATCTAAAAGGGCAAATGCTATGTAATTGCTCTGCAAGCTATCTTGTCTTCAGTAGTTTCAGTAAGCAACAAGGCCTGGCTATACCCTGGTCCACAAAGAACTTTGAGAGGTGAAAAAAATGCATGGGACAAAATGAGAGGTGACAAAATGCACACTAGAGCAAGATTTTCTTGATCTATGTGAAAAAGGACAGTTACTTTAGGCATTTAAGTTAGATAGCTGTTATTTTTTCTTAACTTCTCAGATAAATGAAAACTTTAACTTCCGTATCTGGTGTGTTGTATTGAAGTCTTGAAATTCTGAAAGTAGTTGTTACGTATTAAATAGAATATAGAAGCTATCCTTGTTAATGTTGGTTAGTAAGCAGGATTAAGAACAGATGTCACTGCGTACAGATTTGACCATCCCTAGTCACTGAATTTTTTCATTAGTGGTATACTTTTGAAAAGGGTCAGGACAGAAATGAACTCTTGGATGAGCTGAGTGGATCTTTCTTCCCCTCTTGAAGCCAGAAAAAAAAAAAATCAATAAACTTTCTTCTAATTCCCTATGTTGCTTTTTTTCCTGGTGATGTCTAGACTCAGAGTTGAAATACTGAGAAAATATTCACAGTATTTCCTATAATTCAAAATTTCAATCATATGAAAAAGGTTAAGATTTCCTGCAGGTATGGCTTCAGTTACTGAATTAAAATGATTAAAAAATAAGAAAAAATTACCCTCTTTAGGCTGTTTTTATCACACCAGAACACTTTCTGGTTCAGTATCATTGAGCAGGCTATTGCCAGCCTGGAAAATAGCTTTGATACAAGTTCTATTTAAATAGGTTCTGCAAAAATACAATCAGTTTTATGATCCGTGTGTCTCCCCCCACCTTCCACTTCTGTGTAGTTAAGAGATATGGTTATTTAAAAACAAAACAAGCAAAACTCCCACAAACACCTCCCTCACCCACCTCCTTTAATGTTAACAACTCAGTTTGTTCTTTAGCAGATGATTACACAAGTTTCTTGATAGGCTGGAACTGAGTCCACAGTACCAGCATCATACGCCATGGTGGCCTATGTTATCTTGAGTCATAGTGGTTGCCAGAGCTAAAAGTTGTTGTTTTCTTTCCTGAAAAAAACATGAAAAATATCTCATTTATCATGTTTTTTATTACATCTTTATGCAGGTGGTCTCCATACCAGGAGACGAGCCTGATTGGGCAGGAGACTGGAGCCCCGAAGGGGAAACGGGCGTCTCCTACCCCTATTGGGAGGGTTGGCAGGTACAACATGTGGTGTTATGTGAGTCTATGGGAGCATCTGATCTTTTTCCCCCCTCACAGCGTGGGAAAGTTTCCAGTTCCAAAGCACCAGTCTGGTCTCCGTGTGTGGCTTTCTCCATAAACGGTGGTGTGGAAGTGTAAAGCATGCAGCGCATGTAACTTAAATCTCAAGCATGTGCCAGATACTCTTATCATTCTCCAAGTGGACATGCATGGAAGAGCTTCGTAAAGGGGCTCTGTCTGGGCCTGTCATCTAAGTTTTGTTTTGCTTTTCATGTATTTTTTTTTTCTTTTGATGTAGAATTCATTGAAGACTTCAACACGGCGAAAAAAGAGAACATCCTTTAAAAGGAAAGCCAGCAAAAGAGGCAATGAAGTAGGTATTCAAGCACTTCAGAAATCAGGCTCCTTTTGTTTAAATGCCAAAGTGCAGATGTTGAAGTTCATTTTTTTAATATAGTTTTTTCCACTGGAAAAATCTACACAATTGGATTAGTTGTGAGATCAGTTTTGATAAAACTTGCATGAGAATTTTCAAGAAACAGCATCTCAGACTCCAGAAGGATCAGCAGTGTAATGAAACATTATTCTCTTGGGATGTAAGAGATGCAGCTCAGACCCTGGGTTTCCCCTAGACAGAGCAGAGGTGTGAAACTGGGGTTATGAAATCCATGGGGAGTGCACTGATGCAGGGTCTGATCCAGTTTGAGGGTGTCTCCCTCAGCAGACCATATATTGGAAATATTCTGTTTGTGTGAAAATTGACATTGGGTCACAGAGAGGGAATAAACAGATGAATAATATGATGGTGTGATTTACCATATAGCCTGTAGGAGTCTTTGCTTCCAGAAACTTTCTAGTGGATTAGTTATATAGATGAACAGCCTCATGGGAGAGATGGAGGGAGGGAGACTCACCTCTGTACGGAAAGGGCTCTCTGGCTGAGGTTCTCACTTGGACCATGGAAAAACTGCAGACCAGAAACTTAAATTTGTGTCTGCCACATCCCAGAAGGCGGCCCTCACTACAGGGCAATCTTGTGTCCTACAGGGGTATGGAGGCAAATAGTTTTCTCATTTCATGTGGCATTTGTTCAAAGAAGGGAGGGCAGCAAGGCCAAGCATTCAAGAGCAGATCATCTGCAGATAAATGCTGATAGAACCTGTCTGTTACTTGGTATTAATGAAATAAGCACCTTATTCTCTTTTCCATTGGAAAATTGTTCATATTAGAAATCACACTTTATCTCTTACATTAGTGCTGTGTGAATTATTGGGTTTTTTTTTTTTTTGGAATGACATTGTGTAAAATCTTAAAAAAGTTCTGGGCTGACCTGAAGGGATGTTTTCCCCCTTTTGTTTTCTTACTCAGTTTTCCCAGCTGGATAAATTAATCCCAGCTGTGCACCATATTAACATGACCATACTGTTTCCAGTACCTGAGGTAGCTTTGTCAGAGCTCTGTTAGGTCTCCTGCACATGTTATGTCAGGGAAACATTCATAGCTTATACTAAAGCTGTTGCTTGCTTCTGTTTCTCAGGATAACAAAGGTCGGCCATTTGTGATAAAGCCTATCTCCTCTCCGCTCATGAAGCCACTGCTGGTTTTTGTCAATCCAAAAAGTGGAGGTAATCAGGTAAGAGCATCATCTGGATCCAGGTCACAAAGTTTTGGTTTAACAGCTCATTGCGAATGAGACCAGTTTTTGGCCAGTCAGGTAGGAAAAACTCTGCAGTCTTCAGAAGAGGTACTTGTTTAATGCCCTTTCTGCTTCATGGAAATGGAATGGATACTTGGATATTTAAGGAGTTGTGTTCCTATCTTCAGATTGTTAAAAGGAATCTGGAATAGTGGTTCAGAGGTTTTCAGACTTAATCTTTCTACAGAAAATTTACGTTACCAATGAAGTCTTAGAATTTTATCCAAAAAGTAGTTTAATTTTACTAGGAAAGCCTTGTGAAATTAATTAATGTGAAATGACATGCTCTTACAGCATTAAAAAAAAAAAAAAAATTACTGATCTTGTACCATAGGGAACCAAGTTTCAGTAACTAAAATGCAGCAGATTTCTTTCTTAGGGTTCTTGGAATTAAACCTTACCCAAGTGATTATTTTGCAGCTTAGTTCTGACACTTTTTGAATTTTGAGTAATCTGAGTACCTTTTGATAAACAAAGCCTCCTAGTTGAAAAGATTGATGTAAGGTACAATAAAAGCTTGTAGAAAATGGAGGTTAGCATAGCCACCACTCATTTTCTCCTCTGTCAGAAGAATCAGAGGATATCAAATGAAACTGAAGACTGTGATTCAAAACAAAGAAACCAGCTGGTCTTTCTCAAAGTGTGTAGTTCAGCTGCAAAACCTCACAATGGGGTGTGCTGAGAGTTTAGATGGACTGAAAGAGGTTTGGAAGAGAAAACCCTGAAGGTCCCTAAAGTCCTGTACTGTAAGTAGGCGAGGTTGAGAAAATACCTGCAGCAAACATCACATTCATTTTCTCTGTTCTTACACATTTTCCTAGGCATTTTGACTGATATTCTTGGTTCTCCACTTAGGGGAATGTGTTGGATAAAAGCAACATTCTTCTGGAGTGGGAGCTATTGAAAATTCCTTACTTGCACCCTCAGGCCATGTCTGAACCCCCAGAGGGTTCTTGGCCCTCTTCTGCTAGAGAGAAATCCTGCCACTTTGTGTCTGGGCAGAACATGAAGGAAGAAAATTGAGTGTCTGGAATATGAACCCAAGAGTTGGTGAAAGCAGAAATTATATCTTAGGTGGTAGGCTGTTCACATTATACTGAGTGAGGGAGCATTGGGGCAGCTATAGCCCCATAGAGTACTTGTCTCCTGCTTCAATAGATGGTAAAGGGCTACAGTTACGAGTGTTCATGGTGGTGGTGAAGGTCAAAGCAGTTTCATTGCTTGGATGTTGGGCAGGACACTGTTCAATTTGATGGTGACTTTGCCCACAAGCTTGTTCAACGTCTTGCTGTCATGGGTGGCTTAAAGATGGTGTGGGATAACAAAAGTTTCTTCATGTTTCAGGTGGTGAGAGGCAGGAGGAAAGGTTGCTGTGAGAACTGAACCTTTGGTCTGACTCGAAATACTTGTTCTTATGAACAATTAGTGAAATGTATTGTTAAATTTAGTTAATATGTAGGCATGTGCACCCTACCCAGATTGGTGGGCTGCTATTGTGTAGAGCAGTTGTCGGCTACGCTGCTTCTAGCTTGATTTTTTTTTTTAGGTTATGGTTACTTTATAAAGCATTGAAAAAAGAAAAGCAATACAAATATAATGAATAATGAACACTGTTATTTCTAATAATCATTAGACTGTTCACAACTTCCCTTCCTTTGTTTTTTCTCTCTTCCCAGGGCACAAAGGTTCTCCAAATGTTTATGTGGTATTTGAATCCACGCCAGGTCTTTGATCTCTCTCAGGAAGGGCCAAGAGATGCGTAAGTTCTTGAGCCTTCACTGATGCAGACCATAATTCTTTTCTAATCAGAAGAGCAAAGGTCTAGCTTAGGTAGACCCGTAGACTGTGTGAGGTTTGTGTATCTAGGTTTTGGTAGGGGTTAGGAGGGCTGTAGTGGTGGCTGATGTGAGACATCCAAGTATTTGCTATTCAAGACACACAAGTTTTTTATTATCGCAGAAACACCTCCACTACTGATCCTCTCATGATGTATAGAAGTTTTAAGGTAGACATAGAGTTTTCAGAGCTGTGTAATAGAATTAAAGGAGGATTAGGTCCTCTGGTCACTCAGCTCTCTACATTTAAATGTGCCATCTCCATTAGAAGATGTTTCATTATGCCTCTCTTTCAATCGGTTGAAGGAGCATGTCTTCCACGGGTGCTGTTTTGGCTCTCCCTTTGGTATCTTAGATCACCTATCCAGAGAAAGAACTCTGTTAGATGTACTTGCCTTCTCTGATGTTAAAATGAAACAGATAACCCCCCCCCTCCCAAATTTACTAGTTGAAGAAGCTGCCATGTTCTACATGCTTCAGAAATGGTAGCTGAGCAATCCTGGTAAGGAACACAAAAATTGATTTAAAAACCTCAATGTCTGTATTTGTTTGCTTTAGGATAAGAAAAATGACAGATTTTGTCATCTCCAGAGGGAACACGAGGGTGTGGACTTTCAGGTTTGGCATGAGAACATGCTAAACTGATCCAGTACTTCTCAGGAGGTGCTGCCCAACCATGGAGGAGGGCCCCATTTCATGTCCTTGTGGTTTTGTGTGTGTAAAGATGTGAAGTGAGTCACAGGTCTCAGGCTGGGTTGTTGCTTATGCTGCTTGCTGACGTCTCCTCACTGCCAAGGTTTTTTGTAATGCAGAGATTGGTTTTGTTTGTTTGTTTGTTGTTTTTTTAATCATATTTTACTTTTCTGTCTCCATGAACATCCTTAGCAAAGAATATTTGAAAATGTACTAAGCGTCAGTTAAACTGTCACTCCACAAAACGCATAAAAAGTGCCTGCCTTATGGTTCTGACTTTTTTTCCTTTTTCCCCCTTCCTTCCTCTGGCTAGGCTGGAACTGTACAGAAAAGTGCCAAACCTGCGGATCCTGGCCTGCGGTGGGGATGGGACGGTAGGTGGCCAGCACCTGGCAGCCCCCTGGTCATCAGCCAAGTGATTAAATTCCTTGCCATTTGCAGTTGTGGGTTTCCCACCTCATGATGTGTACAGAGTCAGAGAAAACATGCTTGCTAAATCTACATTTTTTTTCTTTTTAAATTTGCTATGTTGCCTGATCTATTTAGTGAAGGGGGCACATCCTAATGTTTGAAGTCCCATCTATTTTATGCATAAAGATTTGGTGCAGCTTAAGAAAATAAGGACTAACTTTGCTGGCTTCCTCTCACAATTTACACAGATCTGAGGGGCTAGCAGGTAAAGTCAGCATCTGGAAGCACTGAATCTTAATTTCTGCTCCTTCCTGTTATTGTCCCCATGATGTCTGAGTACAGTTATATGATCCTCTATACCTCAAGAAAGTGAGTTTTCCCACTCTCTTTACAAAGCATCTGTGAGGAAGAATGTTGCACTGGTCATAATACTAGCCTGGGATATGGAAGACCCAGATTCAGTATTTTGATTTGTTACTGAATTCATGTGTGTTCTTGAATAAACAAAGAGGGTCAGACCTTTAAAGGATTTAGTTACTTGCAGTTGGAGACAGGGTCTGGAGGCCATGAGTGGTAATGGAGGTATTACAACCGCATTACTCTTTGTAAATCTGTCTGTGCCACTGAGTACTTAAATGCATTTGAAAACTGGTCTTTAATCTCTATGAAGCTCATTTTCCCAAACATGTGTTAGATGACAGGTATAATGGTAAGTATGGTAAGGAAAATGCATTGGTGCTTGCAAGGTGTAATGACTGGCCAGGATGGCTATGTGTAGATGTTTAGGGCACAGGGAGGATTTTTTAAGTGTTGTTTGTAGAGAGCTGAACACCTACCTTTAGCCCATCATTGCTTGAATTACTGGGGATACTTTCTGCTCAGCTTCTGTGGGTTCTTTTAAACTTCCAGCTGTAGGGGTTATTCAGACCACTGTTTCCTCTGCAAGAGTAAATAAAGACCCCCATTATTACGCTACTGTCTTGCTGGTACCGGGGAAAATAAAATGTTACTAAATTGTGAGCTTTCCTTGAGCAACACGCAAAGCATTGCTTTAGCAGGAGGCATACGAGCAAAGAAGTGTTTCAATCTGTTTTTGAAAGTCTTTTTCTTCCATCTGATGAAACCAATATTTTAATAGGAAAAAATAATAAAAATATATAAATATATTTTGAAAATGAAAATAATAAAATAGAAATGAATGCAACTACGCTGAGTCTGAGCATCCTGTTTTCCCTTTCAGCAATATGAGCGACAGGTGGCAGCATCTTCTCAGTAGCATGAGCAGCACTCAACTGTTACCTCTGCCGCAGCTCAGTTTGGAGCAAATTAATATCTAGTTATTCCCAGAGACATTACATCTAGAAATGAAAAATTTGGCTCAGATAGACTTAATGAATATTCAATGAGGCCAGATGTTACCTTGTAATATTGAGGTGAACCAGAACTTATCATAACATTTCCATCATAGCTGCTTGCTGTTCCTTTCCACGGCATAACTGAAAAGCTTTGCTTTCACATCAGTCAGGAATTTTCTATTTACAGGGAAATGATAATCTATGTCAGCTGTGATTGAAAACTAATGTGCAAGGTTTAGAAATTACCTCATGTAAAATAGCAATGTCGTACATAAGTAAATAAATTAGTAATTTTAATTTTCTGTTTCTCAGTTAAGAATATTTACAGAAATAGTAGGTATTGTAAAGATTCCTGTACCAGTGGGAGGCTGAGGCACACACAGATGTATGGAATAAGTCAGTGGCAATGACAAAGAGCTAATGACAAAGGACTCTTCAGGAAGTCCTGGCCCTGGTGAAGTTGCTGAGACACTATTCTGTCTCCCATTATTAATACTGAAGGATCAATTATTTTGAAAGGTAGAGGATTACTTACCTCTGAAAATCACTTAAGGACTCTCCTTAGTCCTACTATGAGGCCTATGATAGGCTCTATGATAGGCTTAAGTACCTTTTGGTGATATCCAAGTTCATGAATTGTAATTCAGATGACTATTATCAGACAATGAGCTCTAATACAGGATCACATTTTAGATGAATCTTTTAATAATTAGACAATAAGTCTAATTAAATACCTGTCTCACAAATACTATATATATAACTTTAAATTTTTCCATCAGGAGACTTGTAGAAAGATAAATCCTAGAATACTGAGTACTGTGGTGGTTGCTATATTCATCAGGATACCCCATCTGATGTCTTTCAAATTTGAGCTGTTATTCCCAATATCCATGTGAGGCTGGATATGTGAAGGCCATCCCAGTTTGGGATAAGAATCTATTTGAAATCATATTTCAAATCCTTTGTAGTAGAGACTGTTTCTTTGAACACTGGCATCAGGAAAAAAAATAGATTTTATCATTTTATTTTTTTTTTGTTTTTCTTAATTCTTTATTTAAAAAATGCAACACAGGTTCTTTCACAGATTGTAATTGACTTTTGAAGGTAAGAAATAGTTTATGAAATAGACTTATTTTCTTGTAGCAAGAATTTCAGTCATAAAAGGTTTGATAACATCTTCAGTAACAATTCTTTCACCTCTTGGAATTTAATGAAAACAAAGTATTTTACAGTAATTTGTTCCTTCTGGCTAGATTTCTATTTGAAAGTTTTGTGTAGTCCAGAAAAGGGCCAGGAGACAGAAACAGCTCTCTAAAATAACTAATAGCTTATGATACAAAAGAGACAGATTCATTATTCCAACCCAAAGCCTTCAAGCTTGAGGATTAGATTTTCTCTATTATTCTAGCCTTCTAGTCTTTTATATATATGGGTACATACATATGGCAAGAATATATACATATATATATATAAAATACTTCTCACTGAGTGATATAATTCACCATTAATGTCTATTTCCTGTGGAATGGGACACCTGTGGGCATGTCCATGCTTGATGTTGTTTGGACGCTCTGTTCCACGGCACTCTCTGATACCGTGCCATTTAAAGTGTGCCTCACATTTTATTTCCTAACAGTTGTCAAAGGTTTAGTTTTCTTCAGCAGAATGGCAATTAAAAAAATTATATTGAATTCTGCATATTATCCTTCACTCATTTTTACATACAGTATTTTTCAGAGCAGTATTTAGGCAGCCTTATGATACAAGGTGTAATTCTATGTGTTTTCATTTCCTGCTTAAAGAAAAGCAACTTATGTGCTCCCTTTCTTCAGTATTTCTGTGTACTGTTAAAGATGGCTGCATCCCACTGCTTCTGCTTACACAGAAGTTTCATGAAAACTGCTGTACTTTTTTTCAAAAGGTGAAACCTCAGATGGGGCAGTTGTAGAATTAAATTTCAGATATTGTAATTTTCCGCTTTACCTTTCATTTTAATTGATCATCTCTGTAAAGGAGATGCCATCAAAATATGTCTCTCCTTTTTTCTTTTTTTTTTTTTTTGTCACTTCCATCCCCTTTAATCTTCCCGACTAACAGCTCTCTGCCTTTTCCATTTTATAGGTAGGCTGGATCCTCTCCATCCTTGATGAGCTGCAACTGAGCCCCCCACCTCCTGTGGCTGTCCTTCCACTTGGCACTGGGAATGACCTTGCCCGCACTCTCAACTGGGGTGGGGTAAGTGCTGACTGGGGTACCCTTATATGTAGGCTATGAACTTGCTGCTCTGGTTTAGTTGTGTAGGATGGAACTTCATTTTGGCTAAAAGAGCAGGCGGGGGTGTGTTCAGGGTCTGCTTCAATTAAGCACAATGGTTTGGTTCAGTTTCCAGTCTGGGATCTCGAATTACTAATGATCTATTTGTTGTAATGAATGTGGTACATAGAGGTATCTGTCTGATATTTCAGGCCAAGTAATGAGGAGGATATGCAGGCTTCTAATTTAAGTAGAGTTTACATTTTATTTCTCTGTATTTATCCTTGACTGCACAACTGGAGTTATTCCAGGCATGGCAAGTACACTTTGAGTTCCTCACCTTATAACCTTACTTTGCCTGCCCAAGACTTGTGTACCTCAGCAGCAGCTTGTTAAAATACTCAGTATATCAAAACTTAACAATATTTTGAGAGGTTCTTAGGAACGCTTGGTCTGGTGTTTTAGGCCTGTGTGAAAGAGGGAGGTAATTGGTGAGTGACTTTCTTTGCTTTCACTATCCATGGCTGATACTCTGCTGTTAGGGTTATACAGATGAGCCAGTGTCCAAGATCCTGTGTCATGTAGAAGATGGGACAATTGTCCAGTTGGATCGCTGGAATCTTCAGGTTGAGCGCAACCCTGATTTGCCACAGGATGAGCTGGAGGATGGGGCACGTAAGGTTAGCACCTCCTTTTTCTCACAGAGGTTGTAGGATGCTTAAGAACATCATTGGGTTATGCTGTAAGCTGCATGGGTGAGGAAGCTCTTAAACTTTTTAATTCTCTAGTTGCATCTCTTCCTTTTGCAGTTCTCATGTGTCAGTGCTTCCAGAGGTAGGCAAAATACAGCCTATATCAGCCATCTATTTGTTGGTTTAAGCTCCCGTCAATTGAGCATTTATCTCAAGAATTAAATCCTGGAAAAAAATCCCTAGCATTTTATCTGAAAGGTTATTGTTTTTTCTCTGGTTTACCTGGGGTGGCAGCAGATGCAATCCTGTGACTACCACCTATCCCGAAACATGACAAAACTAAAACCAGGATGTAGAATTTTATTCCACTAGTGTATCTTGGTAGCTGAAGACTGGGAAAATTGTGTGGTGGTCACATTTATAGTAACATGTCATTTGGACTGGAGTTGTTGAAAGTGTTAGGACCATAAAATATTATTCTGTGAACCATTTTCCTCTAAAGTTGTAATTTCCAGTTTATCTACCAGATGCTACTGTTCTCTCTCTGCAGCTCTGCTGGGCATGTGTAATAGTGAAGAGGCCAGATGTGTGCTTTCCTGCCCCATGCATCTTGAAAAGAATTAGGCCCTCTTGTCTGGGACTTGTGTTGCTCCTGGTTATACAGGGAGCAGGAAGAACACACCTTGAGTTTCATTCACCATGCTGAGTTTGAAGTGCCAGCAGTTAGGAAAACTTTTGCATTGACATGTTAAGTGGAGCAGCATTATGGAAAATCTCAACAACAACATAAGGAATCCTTTGATTGGTTTACAAAGACTCATATATGATCATAAAGCACTGTTTGTGCTCTTTGGTCTTCTGTATATGATCCTCTTCCACAAGCCATTACTAACCTTCAGAGCAAACTCCTGCATACGTTTCCTTGATATGTGACACTTTCTTCTTTGTAGGTTTTTGTAAGGTGCCAGGTTTAAAGTAGTTAATTCCTTATGTGTCACAGAATGTTTAATTCATGTTATTTTTATATATTTTTTTATCGTCTGATTACAGCTTCCTCTCAGTGTCTTCAATAATTACTTCAGCCTTGGATTTGATGCACATGTTACACTAGAGTTCCATGAATCTAGAGGTAATAGAAACTTTATGTCCTTAGCCTTGGGAATGGGCATTTATTTTGTGCATTACAAATAGTGTTCAATTTAACATCTTGTTCTTGTAATTCAGAAGGAAATATGGAACATAAAAACCTACGGTACATACAAGTAGGAAGGAAGTGATCGTGAGTTTCAAAGGGACTTAATATTTTTAAAACGAAAAAAAGGGAAAGGAAAAATGGCATTCACTGGAGCAGAAGAGCTAAAAGCGGAGCTTTTCAAAATTATGTATACCAAGTACAGTTATAAAAGAAGTTTATGCTAATGCAGAAGTGTCAGAGTAAGAGCAGAAAGAAAAACAAATGTAAGTCAGGTGCAAGTGTGGAGGTGGAGGGAGGAGAAAATCTGCTAGACTGTGGAAGCAGCAGGGAGATAATTGCGTTCTCAAGCTGAACAGCTGTTACTCATGTATGAGTATAGCATAATATCATTAGATTTGGTACAGATCCAAAGTGTGTCTATGCAAGTGAAAGGTTTTAATGTCCACAAAACTGTCAGGAATTTGAGCTGCTGTAGCATCTTGTTTGTCCCTTTGCTAATGGCAGTTGTATCACCCCAAACAGATCCAAATGTAGCTTAACAGGTGGACTTTGGGCTGATGGGAACTATAGTTCAGGCAAACATGCTTGTATAAACAGACCCTGTTCAATTGCTTGTGTTCAGCTTTTGGTTATTTCAGCTTCATATGCAGGTATTTTTTATGTATCAGCCTCTCTTATCTTCACTTTCATACTATCAGTGTCATTTCAAGATGAACAAATAGCACTCTAATGCCATGCTAAATAAAGAGCAGGATATATGATGGAATGGGCTAATGCATATTTTATAATGTTTAAGACTGCTTCAAGCTTTAGGAATCTTAATGAAGGGCCACAAGAGGGCACAGGAATGAAATTATGACAGCTGTAGGCATTTTCTTATGAATGCATATCAGTATGCATTCGTAATGTGACTGTGAAAATACTGTATAGATGAAATGCATGGCTACTTACTCACTTACTAAAGACATTATTTAATAATGAACTTATGGAGCCCTATAAAGAATAGATGTTATTTCAGAGATGCCAGTGTTTTAAACATTTACATGGGTAAAAAAAAAAACTTGGCAGAGCAAGCTAAGTTTCTGTGAGTGGGTATGTGTGGGCAGGAGCTTTTCATAACCCTAGTGTCTGCTCTTACAAGTCATTACTGCTGATCTTTCTTATCTTCTCGAATACTAAACCACTCAAAGTGTGTTCAGTATATTTTAGGAGAGAAAAGCTTATAGCCTTGGAGGTGTTACTGGTGTGTGGGTTTTATTGTTTTTCATATGGAATTGGGGTTGTTCAGCCTGGAGAAAGGAAGGCTCTGGGGAGACTTTATTGTGGCTTTTGTATACTTAAAGGGGGCTTGTGAGAAAGATGGGGACAGTCTTTTTAGTAGGGCCCGTTGTGGTAGGACAAGGGGTAATGGCTTTAAAATAAAAGAAGGTATATTCAGACTAGACATAAGGAAGAATGTTTTTTTTTGTGGTGGGTGTAGTGACTCACTGGCACAGGTTGCCCAGAGAGGTGGTAAATGTCCCATCCCTGCCAACATTCAAAGTCAGGTTGGACAGGGCTTTGAATAACCTGATCTAGCTGAAGATGTCCCTGCTCACTGCAGGAGGGTTCGGACTAGATGACTTTTAAAGGTCACTTCCAAACAAAACCACTCTGTGGTTCTATGAATTAAGCAGTGCAAAACAGCTTCTGGTCTCATTTACAATTGATGAGAATCCAGGGAAACTCCAGCAAAACTTAAAGCACTTTCACAGCTGTAGCACTTGGTCCATTAAGATAAGTGGTTGTACGCAGTTGCTTATGTGGAGCTATTGTAATCACACATAGTATTAAAACAAAGAAACACCATGCCCCCATCACCCTGCCAAACCAAATTAAATGCAATTCCGCTCTGAGCCTGTCAAGGCACTTTTTCAATGTAGACTGGTCAACTGTTCTATTTGGAATAAACAGGGGTTGCAATACCTCAGAGAAACCTGTACATTAACGTGGCCTTTTCCATGGCAACCTTTACACTTTTTTTTGTGACTAATCAGATTGTGCCTGGAGGGTTGGCTCCAAGCCTAACATATTTAGCTCTGCTTCTTCAGGAAGTGTTCTGGACAGAAATTCTTTCCAGTTTCATCCCTTGTTATCCTTATACTTTTGTGGAGCAGGGAAGATGAAATTTACTTTATTCCTGTTAACGTGCTCATTGATCCCTTGGCATACAGGACTGTTTGCAGGACACCTACTCTTGTACACACCCCCACAGTCTACCATTTTTCATTTCCTACTCCCTGAATGGCTTGAGAGTGATGAGGATGGAGTGAGCCTTGCATATGCAGTCAGTGATTTTCTTCTACAATTAAAGCTGCACTCTAATCAACTTTAGGCTTTATTCCACTTCACAAAAAGACTTCCTTCTTCCTACCCATGCTCATGTGCTATGTCAAAAGTAAAATTCAGTGTATCAAAGGACTGCTGAGTCTCTGACCTCAGAAAGGCTCCTTTTCTGTTCTAAGATGGGGCTTTGGTTCAGGTCATTATTTGTTGTATTATTCCATGTAAAAAACAGCTCTCTGGTGGCTGCTGCCCAACGCCATCAGGGATAACCACATCAGAGAATGCAGCACTGAGCCTTCAGGAGCCTCCTGTTTCTTACATGGGGTGTTGAGATTTTTTTGTGAAGAGATGTCAGAGCAGTAAGTGAGATGAGATTTACTTATGCGGTTAAATTGATTGTTTGAAGAAGAGGTGGCTCTCGACTGTGTTCCAGGCTCACCTGTGACACAGCGAATGGATGATGCAGTAGTAGGGCAAACAATCAAACAAGAAACACAAAGTAACTTACAAAATGGAGCCTCATACTGTGAGAAGTAGTGACTTCAAGGAGAGCTAGGAGCATTGTTCCAAGTGATCATTTGAGAAGTAGTAATTTGGAAGTGTTCACACCAGTATGATGTTTTAGACAGAAGAACTATCTTGGTAGTCAGATGGTTTCACTAACTAGGGAATAGTTTTTGCTGGAGAATAGTTTCACTAAGCAAATGTAGGTGGCTGGTACTGCTATTGAATATGGTGTCAGAAGGGCTGCTTATGAAATCTCTGCATGACACAGACTAGGAAAGCAGTTTCCAAGAAGGAACAAGAGTGGCCTGTATTCTGGGAAATGTGCCTTATACTGGGAGATTAAAGGTGCTCCATTTAGCTTATCAGAAAGAAGCCTAAGAGGCGATTTAATCACTGCCTATAAGTATTTACTCAAGGAGAAGATATCTGGCAGTTGAGGGCTCTTTAATCTAACAGAGAAATGTAATAAGATTTAGCAGTTGGCAGTCAAAGTCTGAAAAGTTTTAGATATAAAAAACCCTCCACATTTATTTTAACAGTAAGAATAATTAACCATTAGATGTGTATTACTACTAGACTGTTAAAATTCTCCATCTCTTGGAGTCTAATCAAAATGAAACAGCTTTCTAAATAGGTGTTAGAGTAACCACTTATTTTTTGCTGCAGGAATATTTGAGCAGAGATGTCTATTCCTCCATACCTGTTTGTAATGCATCAGAATTTAAGTGTCTGTTTCACCTTTAATTCATTAATGCTTTTCTCCTGCTTCAAAGCATGGGTGTTTCATGGATTTCCAATAACTGTTTGAGGTCTGTTCTGTGCTGGCAGAAACAGAAGTCTCACAAGTGATACTGAGGGATCATAGATGAATAGTCTGAGAGATGCTAAATACACAGATTATATTCTTCTTACTTCTATGTCAAATTTCTATTTTCACTCTGCAGGAAAAGGGAATAATATCATGTTTTGAGATGTGATAGTAGAAAATGGAAGAGATGGGGGTCTCTGGGCCCCCCCAAAAGATTTATTTGTTTTTAGAGTGATGTGTGCTAAAAGCACTGTAGTGCTAGCAGGGAATGTGAAGGTACAATGGAGTCTACTTGTTTTATTAGGGTGTATTTATTTTTCCTTTTTATCCTTTTACAGAAGCAAATCCAGAGAAATTCAACAGCCGATTTAGAAATAAAATGTTTTATGCAGGGGTGAGTTGTGATTTGTCTTACAGAATGATGCTTAGTTGGTCGAGTGTTTTCTTAAGTACATTTCCCCTCCCTTTCTCACATCATGAGCCCATGCCAATTCATTTTGCCTGTTGCAATTTAAAGTACACATATACAGTTTCTGGCAATGCCACACACATGTCTGTTGAAAAGTGTCTGAAGCACTGTTGCTTTACAGAGCTTAGCAAGTGAGAGACATGCCACTTCTTTGGTCATAATACTAGTTATGTCTTGCTCCATCTGCTTCTGCCGCATAAGATTCTCAACAAGCCAGTCTGCCTTTTTCAGCGTTTGGGAAGCACACTGTGATAGGCTTTCCTAGGGAAATTCCTAAGTGTTGGCTTGTATCTTTGTAGCTTTGAGGAGTAGTCTTGGATATACCATCATGGGAGTGAAAGACTGAGATTAGCTATTTTGACTGATTAATTTTCATAATTAATTATGAAAATGAAATAAAATTACCCACTTCTGCATTTAGGAGGTACATTGACAAAACTTATTCTAAAATGTCATTAAGAGAAACACTGATTTGATAATGCATGATGCATAATGTCTTTCTGGGTGAAGACTCCCACTGTACCCATGTGCCTTAAATATGGAAACAAATATGTGAGCAAAAATTAACATCAAAAGAATGGCATTTTTGTAATTAGCTCTGTGGTGGGATGAGAAACAAGGAAAGAGAAGAGAGAAAGTGCTAATGAAAATTCCTGCACTTGTTTCTGTTGCAGGCAGCCTTTACAGACTTTCTGCAAAGAAGCTCAAGAGATTTATCCAAGCATGTTAAAGTTGTGGTAAGTGTAAGAAATTGTGTCATAGTATTGTGGGAAAAGGGGAGGAATGGAGAGAGAGTGAGGTGAGAGTTTAATGGCTCTGTTACTTTTCAGTTTTGAGCATGACATTTGCAACACATTCCAAGGAAAGTCTTGGGAAAGTTGTTACAAAGCAGCAACACTTCTCTTGTCTGTGGCTCCATTCAGCAATTTCTCTGTGCTCTGTCACTTTGGCTTTGTAGTGTGATGGTACAGACCTGACTCCAAAGATCCAGGAGCTGAAGTTCCAGTGTATAGTGTTTTTAAACATACCCAGGTAAGTTCAAGACAGATGCTTGCTTAGTTGCAAGTTATTCTAGACTGGGTCAATGTGAAGGAACTGTATTGCCACTGTGCTGCCAACTTGTGAGCTAGGTGCTTATAATACTTTTCGTTAGCAAAATTGAATATCCTGACACAGAGATAGTAGAAGTGGTTGGCAAGCAAACTTTCAAAATCTGTGCACCTAACCTGCAAACAAGGTAGTAAAGATGCCTGGGATTTCTCTTAATCAAAAGCAAAGTGTGGAAAAAGGCTGGAAAGCAGGGAAAGCAGGAGGGGAAGAATCAATGTTTTTCCAGTAAAGGAACATCAAGCTGTTGAAAGAAATGCTGGGTTTTAGCATGTTAGAAGGTGTCCCAAATAGAAATATAGGTGTATTCTTAAAAGTTGTCTATCTCCTGCTTATTTAGAGCATAGTCTCAAAACTTTTTCTGACTGTGTATCCCTATCAGTAAAATATTTTTTAGCACCATCCCAATATATGTATATTTATTTATAAAAACTGTGCTAATATATTACATACATTATAAAACACACACAAAAGATTAAGAAAGGATGTGATAAAAATGGAACAAACATTATTTATTGGTTTTCTTATTTATTAAAAGTACAAACAATATTTTCTTCATCCTAATTTTCTTGTCAATTGTATGGTTTTTTTTCCACACTCCTAGTGGTAAGTTCATCCAGCTTTGGGGACCACTGCTTTAGACAACCTACTACTTTGCTCCACATGAAGCCCCAAGCATTCGATCCTTTTAGTCCTGCACTTCCCTCACTGCAAGCTTCTATCTACTTGGTATTGCCTCTCTGAAGTTCCCCATTCTATCACTCTCAGATCACTTTTACGTCTGTTCTTTAATGGTAGAGAGAGAAGAAATAAAGGTCCAAGGCTGGAGATGCCCCATGCCTGCCTAGCGGGGGAGCTAAGCAGCTTTCTGGCTCAACAGCTCGTCTACAGAAAGCAAAGCAAGCTGGAATTAAAAATTGCTGCTGCTTTTATCTATTTCCTGGGTTTTCCCCATTTTCCTCTTACAAGAGGATCCTGCTAAAGATTATGATGGATGTGTTGATGGATGTTTTACCAACTTGGAAACAAAAGGCATGTTTTTCCTTTTGTCCAGCCCTGGTCAGATAACATTCAATTGTCAATCAAATCGTGAAATGGGTATCTGGATAATTCTGGAGGACAGCAGAGCAAGCTAATAGGTTGCTAGTCAGGACACCTCAGGGAAAACTTCTTTCTCAAATCTTGCTTTCCAAACCTCTTTCTTTAGGTATTGTGCTGGCACAATGCCCTGGGGAAACCCTGGAGATCACAGAGACTTTGAGCCTCAGCGCCATGATGATGGCTACATTGAAGTCATTGGGTTCACCATGGCCTCACTGGTGAGTATACTGCACAGTGAATTCTGTGGGCTGTGCTACGGAGTGCAAGCCACCATGATTCCACATATTCAGCCAAGGCTGAAAAGTGCTTTGCTGTTAAATGAAGGAGACAAATTGTAGTTTTCTAAAAAAAGAAGAGTATTTTAAGAATAAAAATGTATTTGCAAAATATGGCTAATTTGCATGCGCATTGTTCCCAAGTTAAATGGCAGGATTATTTCAGGAAAAATGGCATGCAGCCATGTTTTTATTGTGGCAATATTCTATGATCATGTAATTATTGCTGTTTAATTTTAGGTTTTGTATATTTCAATCTATGGCTTGAAAGTTGTTTTTTGTTGTTCGTTTGGGTTTTTTTTAAAATATTTCTGATACAAATGTTTTCTCTCCTTTTTGTTCTGCTAGAGAAAGAAAATCCAACTAACAGTTTTGTCAGTGCACTTTCTGTCAGTGTTGTCCTTAAAGTGGGCTTAAAGCTGAGTTGCCATAAAGCAATCTCACTGTAAATACCCTAGTGTCCTTCTATCACAGTTGTCAAACATAGTGATAATCTCTTCAGAGGGTGATTAAAGACAGTCAGAGAGTTGATATTTATCCTTGTGCTATCACTAATCTATTAAAGGCCCTGCAGATTGAACTTAGTGTGGTCAGCAGAAGGCACATAACTGGGCTTCCTGGCAGGTTGTACACATCATCTTTAAGTCCATACTTTTAGGTGCTTGTTGCCACTGTGTCTTCTGTGGACTAAGTTTAAACCAACATGGATAAGCCTGTTTTCACTAAACTCACACACTTTGTTGTGCGACCTGACCTCAGAGCATATCACTTTCAGTTAATACTCACAACAGTGGTTTTTCTTTCTTCAAAGAGAAATTCAGACAAATCTAATCTTCAAAGTAAGCAAAAGCAAATGATGGTCTTTACCAGCAGTCTTGACCTCTCTTTTTCATTGAATCTAGTGGATTAGGGAAATAACCCACAAGTAAGAAAAAATCTTGTTAGCCTAGTAGATCTTGTGGAATGAACCTTTATTACTTCATTTGTGAAGATTCTAGCGTATGCTTTTGAAAATGCTGGCAAACATACTATTTAGCATGTACCAACTGGCAGTTTTCAGTTGGAAGCTTTTTTGGGTTTGCCACTATTGTGACTCTATCTACTTGCAGTGGCTTGAGTGATCTCAAAAGCTAACAATTTTAATTGGGATTGATTTAAGTAGTAGGGGCCTTTGAGCTGCTGTTTAAAGGAAACAGCTCAGAATTGAAGGTCTAGAGGTCTACACTGGCTGTGATGCTGAGGAACCATTGTAACCCTAGACTATTAATGTAATCCTAACATGCTCTACATGTCTTTCAGATGTGCTTGGTCATAACCAGAATGGTGTGTGAGGCCAAGGAAGAGAGGCACTTTATAAGAAGTATTTATTATGAATATTATTGATCATATTATCAGTTGATCTATCATATTAAGCAAAGAGAGCAGGATAAAGGTCTTGTATTTAGGCTGTTCTCTGTTAATAAAGGATTTTTTTTTTTATGCATCTGGTAGATGTGAGTTTATACTCACATAATAGTCATACTAATTAAAAAAATACCTTTCTGTCCAAACGTGTCTGCCTACAACCTGAAGGATCTGCTCATTGCTCTCCTTGTTTCATTTCTTCCAAATGAATTCTTGAACATTTATTTGTTTTCAGTGAGGTCCTTCTGCTTGCTCTTTTCAGCCTATCTAATCTCGAGGTTGAGTTGCTCTGTAAGCTTTCATGATAATGATTTTAAATTTATCTAATTCACATTAAGGACTCTGTTCTGTTCAGGAAGAGAAAACCATTTTCTGCCTTGCAAATGTACTTGATTAGGGTTCTTGTTTGAAGGAGCAAATAATTAGTAGCATAACTGTTAGTGAAAAAGCAAACAAACTAACAAAACCAAATTGAAACCTTTAAGAATGAACACGCGTATACATTTGCACATGCATATGTGTGTGTGTATGGGGTGAGATGTGCAGTGTGTATGGTTAGATATGTTTGCTGCCCACCACTTTTCTTTGTGAAACTTTAAGTACTACTTCACAAATCTTATAGTGAAATTATATTCATTGTACTTTGTTAGAATGCTTCATGCATGGAGTGCTGTGTAATGGATGTTGTCAGTAGAACTGCATTTTGGATTTATTAACTGCATCAACTATTTGTTCTGAGGTATTTTTGTTTTCTTTCCTGTTTGTTGAACTGTTTGTTTGTTTTCTGTTCTTTTGCAGGCTGCTCTCCAGGTGGGCGGTCATGGAGAGAGGTTGCATCAGTGCCGTGAGGTGACACTTTTAACATACAAGTCTATCCCCATGCAAGTGGATGGCGAACCATGTCGATTGGCTCCCTCACTCATTCGGATCTCCTTAAGGAACCAAGCCAACATGGTGCAAAAGAGCAAGAGGAGAACATCTATGCCTTTGCTGAATGAGTGAGTTGGATATGTGCATGTTCTAATGGCAGGAGGCCTGTTTGTGGCAGCATATTTGGTCACTGATTTTGCATGTACTGGACTTGCAGTGCATTTAAAAAAAAAATAAATTACTCTGATCTCTGAACTCCTTTTCCACTGTATTTTAAATACCTGGTTTTCTTTTATTGTTTTATCTTCTGGGTTACCCTCTGTCTTGCTTTTAGAAAGGTGTCGTATGATTCAGTTATTTATTTAGACAGGTTTGTGCAGGCTCAGCAGCGTGCCTTTTAGCTTCTGACAGTTCTGCATATGTATGTCATTTGCCCTGGAAGTTCTTTCGATTAATTTTTTTCAACTTTATTGATCTGCATTTTAAGTCCATTGGAGACCCAGTAGCAGATTGTCAAAATCTAGTTTGTCCCTTATGCAAAGACACTGGACTACAGACCTAAAGTGGTCATGGATCTCCATTTCATTCAAACATCCATGCACAAAGGTTTTATTTTTTCTGGGAAGGTAGGTGGAGGATTTTGCTCTTGCAGGTGTAATGGTGAGGCAAGGTTTATGATGAGATATGATGTCTTTCATTGGACTAACTTATGTAGCTAGAAAAAACAGGCAAGGTCTCAGGCTCACTTCTGTATCTTAAAGGTTGCCGGTGTCCTTTGACAGCATCATTTAATGGAAGGTATTACTTCATTTCAAACTTTAACTTTAGCCCTTCAGAGCTTCTTGTCATCTATTGATTGTCAATCTGTTCATGTAATCAAAGCCCCCCTGGCTGCTTTCAGTGTCTTCAATTTAGCACTTTGTGTTCTCTTACTGAGACTAATGCTTTAAGTTTCAGTAAAGCCTGTATCTGTAACATGCAATTCCTATTTTCCTGGAAAATACATAAGGTATACTCATCTCTCTTGAGCCATGAAGAATAGCAGATGCTTGCCTGTGGGCAGCAATGACCAGTTTCATCCAACTGCAATGACTTAATCATTTGCAAAAGCTAGAATTGAGCAAAGAGCAGTCCTGGGGCAGCTTTTTCAACAGTGATGGAGACTAATGCAAATATAAAAAGAAAATTCCTGGTGTTTCAATTTGATTATTAGCATGGTTAGGCTTGGATTTGGGGTCTGAATTTAAAATCTGGTAAAGCAATACAGATTCATAGTATATGACAGTTGTCGAGAGGATATTTTTTTGTGGTTTAGCTTGATTTAAATGTGCTATGGTTGTCTGTGCTGCTGTCAGAGTCCTTTGATTTAGCTGAAGACTTTCGTTTTGGGAAAATACAAATGATCTGTTAGGAACTGTAGTCTCATCTTCACGTATTGGAAATAGTATGTGTGTATATTTATATCTACGTCTATATATATGTGTGTGTGTACTTTGCTTTCAAGTGTTAAAGGAGAAGGGAGTTGAATCTCCTGGTGTGATGGAAAGTAAATCATATGTTAAAGGTTAAACTCTAGGAAGCATTTGAGTATTGTAAGAAGTTCAGTCAATATGATGTTGATTTGCTGTGTTTCACAAGAGAGAACATTTTCAATTACATATGTTTATCTGCATTTCTTAACTTGATATCTGGAATGCATCTCTCTATTCCATTGAAATCTCCCAGAAAGCCTAATATTTGATTGAATATGATAGATTGTTCTGTTACGACCGTCATCTGAACATCAGATGTGTGAGATTAGTAAGTGGGTCTGGAGCAATCCATAATTGCTAGACAGCTGTTCTTGAGCTCCTTGCCAGGAAAGTGATTAAAAAATTATCTGTGTCACAGTAATACAGAGCTACTATTATTGTTGGCATTGATATTTTTGGTAGATAAGATGAGCAATAGGATTGCTTTTTGGAGTTTCAGCTAGTATGCTGTCATTAGTAGAAAAAGAAGTAATTTGAAGAAATCTTACACTGTTTTTCTGACTTTTTACCCTGCTCTCCTTTGTTCTAGAGGTTTTAGGAGAGGGGCTTAGGGAGGATAGTGAGTTTGTTGTTTTCCTTGTTGGATGGATTGAGTCTCCATGGAATAATAGTATCTAAGAATTGAACAGCCCATGTGTAATGTAGCCAAGTGAGAAGGACAGAGATTTCATGTTTCCTCCTCTCACTTGAGAGCAAGAGTGCTTTAGAAATATGGTCCTCTTCCAAATGTAAGAGTTGCCCATCTTCCTAGTTGCTGCTGTTCTTCAAAACCTGTAGATGCTCTGAGAGGACACTTTTTGTCATACCTGGGTGAATTACTGGCAATTAATGTTTTATTCAGGTGTTTAATCTTTCACTGCTGAATTGTCTAGAAATTTCTCATTATATTAATTGTCCCCAATTACTCATGGACTAGTTGTGGCAACTAGTGATGTCTCTTTTTGGTGTCCATGAATTCAGATTATGCGATTACTCTTGTGTAGGTGAAGATGACCTGTTTATGGATTGTGCTTTTCTGATAACCTTAAAATTTTGATTTGAAGTGTGAAGTTGTTAGCTGGTAAATACAGTTACAGTGTTTCTAATTTGTTTCTAATGGAGGCTGTAGAAATGCAAATGGCTGGTATGAATTCTTCCTCATCTGCAATTGAGATGGATAAAAACCCAATAAGGTTTCTCAAGCCAGAAACAACTTCTTAGGTGAAAGGAATATATAGGACAAGGTGATGCTGCTCACACTTGGTTATGGATTAAAACAAGGCAGATAGTGGGGTCGTGGGGAAGAAAATGTGGGTGTCTTTTCACATATGTCTTTTCTATTTGTACCAGCAAAAGCAAATTTTTGCTACATTCAGGTCAGGAGAAACAATTTTTTTTCTGCAAAATAGTGAATTATGTTCTTGTTATCCTTCTTTTAAAAGACTTGCTGGCTAAGATGTCATTCCTATTCTCCCCTTTTGCTCAAGGTAACATGTGAAAGAGACAACATATAGCTGGTTTTCCGTGATCAAGCCAAGAATGTGTTTCTTGTGAGCTATAAACAAAATGTAAATGGAATAAGAAAAGAAATGGTAGTTCAATTTTTCCAGTGGTCTTTTTCTGATTAGAAACTACAGTTTAGTATGCTCCTCAGTAGGTTTCAGTTAATGATCACTTTCTGAACCTCAAAAGACAGTATTCTTATTTCACTGGCTTTTACTTTCGGCTGAGAAACAATGTTCCACATAATGGAACAGAAAGAAGAAGAAAGAGCTTATAAATAAAACATTTTCCATATGCTTGAGAGGAGCAAAGAGACCTTTTGTGTATAAACGCTAAAGGAGTCTTGGGAGTCACTATATGTAAAATACGTGTTTCCCTAAGGTACATGGAAGAAGAATGGAGACAGCAATTTGCCATTGTGGATAGAAAATCTTCAGTAAGGGTATTTTATTTTTCTTAAACATTAACTAAAGTTGGCCAACCTTTGGAGACAATTCCATCCAGCCAGATATTGGCTTTGGTGTTTGTATTTCTGAACGTGCTTCCAAAGTCCGTTGCCTCGAAATTTTTCAGTGCCTGTGAAAAAAATCCTGGGGCTCCTTGTCTTCCTTGTATAACAGTGTGCATAGTTTCTCATTGGTCCTCATCACTTGTGTCTAGAAAGCTCCTATGTGTCATGTAGCAGTGATTTTCTCCATTTGCATGTCTTCTGTTGCTCCTGGCTTCTTAGTGTGAACTTGGAGTTCTGCATGTGTCTTCATTCAACTTTTATGTGACACATTCCTTTTGTTTCTGTTTAAATGTTATATGTCTTCTCTTTCTTTCTTCTCTTCTACTCTTTCTCTCTCCCCCGCCTCTCTTTTTCCTTGTCTGTCCACACTTTACGCTGCCTTTCTACTGGCCACTCATTTCCTGCTGCCTATAGTATTCATAAAGTGCAGTCCGTTGACCTGAGGAGAGTCTCAGCTCCCCCCGATTCCTTCACTGTGTGAGTACCTGGCTTTTTCTTACTTTCAAAGTTCATAGGTTGGGGTTTTATTTTCCTGTTACCCTGTGTGTGATTCAATCATTTCTAGTGACAAATGGGAAGTGAGAGCTCAGATGATAGCATGGTAGGCTTATGACAGTGGTCTTACCAGGAAAGACACAATTCCACAGTACCTGATTAAGACAAGAAAGGCATGTCTGGTGATGGCAACCTGGTTCAGGGAAGAGCACAAATCCGTAGCAATAGGCAGGTCTGAAGTTAAGTGCCAGGCATCATTCCTGGTAAGAGTTGAGATGAGAGCTTTTTGTTCTTTGGTTTTAGTCAAAAACATACTGTGAACAAACTCAGCCACAAGTCATACCTCCAGATGGAGCTGATCCCCAGAGATGAGATGAAGTCCCCCATCTCAAAGGAATGGTATGACACTGGCTGCAGCTGCATTGAAGACGGACACACCGTCTCCACCTTGGCAAGATCTTGATTGTCAGCAACTTCACTGTACTAACTTTCTAGATAGCAGCTAAATTACTCAAGAGCCTAATGCCTTTTTTAAAAACCCAAAGAAAAAACCCAGTTTAAGATAATATGTCAACTAAGGCAGTGTAGTTTGTCTTAAAAAATGCTGGGTTTATTATTCAGTCAAACCCCACAATTTGCTTTGTGTTGGCATCCCTTTTGTCTTCTTGCTTTGCCACTCTTATGATGGACATCTTTTCAAATGGATTAGAAAATGAATTGAATTAGAAAATTAGAAAAGAAATGAATTTGAAATATATGCTGGAAAATATAAAATTTCAGAACTATAAGTCCAGGTATTCTGAGCAGATACTTAATTCCAAGAATGATTCCGACTCTGTCATAAAAGGAAGTCAGTGGTAAATGTCGAAAGAAAACCCACCAACACTTATCTGTTCTAAAGACTGAGCACATGCAATAAAAGTTCAACAAACCTAGTTATTTGCAAAAGCTGGTTAATTGAAAGAGCAAATTTCAACTTTGCACAAAAGGATCTGGTGGTCTGGTGGACGCAGAGGTGACCATGAGCCAGCAAAAAAACACGTGCACATGTGGCAAAGTAGGCTAATAGTATCCTGGGCTGCATTAGAAGTGTTGTCAGTAGATCAAGGGAGATGATCCTTACCCTCTAAAAAGCACTGGTGAGGCTACATCTGGTGTGCTGTGTCCAGTTCTGGGCTCCTCAGCACAAGAGAGCATGAAGCTACTGGAGAGAGTTCGGTAAAGGGCGGTGAAGATGACTGAAGTGCATTCCTCCTATGAGAATAGGCTGAGAGAGCTGGAAATGTTTAGCTTGGAGAGGGCACAGGTCAGTCAAACACTTCATCAGTGTCCCAAGGAAGCTCATAAAGAAGACAGGACCGTGTTCTTTTCACCAATACTGTGCCACAGGAAAAGGGGCAGTGGCCACAAACTGAAACACAGGTTCTCTGTGAATGTCAGGAGAAGTGGTTTTACTGCAAGAGTGACTGAGCCCAGGCACAGGTTGTACAAGACACGTTGTGGAATCTCTATCATTAGAGATACTTAACAGTTGCCTGGATATGGTCTTGGGAAGCCTGCTGTAAGTTTTCCCTCCTTGAGCAGGGGGTTGTACCAGATGACTTCCTGAGGTCTGTTCCAACCTCAACTATTAGGTTCCAACCTCAACTACAATTTTGTGAAATTTCAGAAAGCTGCAAGTTCCTCACTGTTATTTTGCAAACAAAGAAAGATTTACAGCTCATTGTGCCTTATCCTGGGGTCTTGTTTGCTGTACCCTGCTGAGGAGCAGGAAGTAATAAAAACAACTTCTCCCAGTGACCCTGTAGCTAAGCAAGCCTCTAGAAAAAAGTTGAGATGTCTTGTTGCTTGCACAGAACATTAAACTGTGCATCTGGGAGAGTGGGTATTGTTTCCAAGTTGAAGGATATCCCTTGGAAAATGACCTTCAAGTTTGGATATAGTTCATTTGAGTGTCCCATTTGATATCAGCTGTTAGGATAAGGCAGGGAGAGAGGGAGGCTTGTGAGCCCCAAACTAATTTGTAAGTCAAAGATGTTCTGTATCTTAAAATCTGTAAAAATAGATTAAACATGCTGCTGCACTGTGTTTGCCATTTAATGAGTCTGGCGAATTAAAATAGGAACCCATGAGGTATTAGGGAAATTTGATTTAAATTATGATGGCTTTGAGATTGAACTGTTCCTTTTTTTTTTTTTTTTTTGAGCAACATTAAAAAGAGCCTGTGTTCCAGTTAGTACTGAACAGCCCGGCAGAGTCTGCCAAGACCTGGTGATGGGTACAGCCTATCTCAGATACATTTCAGGTTTTCTGCAGCAGGATATGCATGGGAATTTGGGGCAGCTGAAGGTATTAGGCACATATGGTCTTTGTTGCAGAGACGGTTGAACTGTAGCATGATCCATTTCAAATGTTTACGCAAGGTGCATAACTAAATACAAGTGTGGTATTTTTAATTGAGGCTCTTTTAAAAGGAAGGTAAAGACTTGCATTTTGCAGCTGGATGCTCAGGGATGAGAAGGATGCACAAGGATGCACACGTGAGAGTACTTTTGCATAGTGTATCGCTGATGCAAAGGATTTCTGAAAAAAATTACCATTTGAAAAATAAAGCGTAATTTACTTGCATAGTTCAAGTCATCCTTTTACAAGTGGAATAAGCACTGTAGATATGATGTGATTATTATTTTTTAAGTTTCAATTGCAAAATATGCATAAATTATCACCTTATTAGTAAATAGTACTCTTATAGAGTTTACAGGGTAATGATTTCAGCAGAGTATGCCTATAAAATCTATGTGAATATCAAAAGGATAATAAGAAATAAACTCCTGCTTTTAGAGATCGAAGTACCAAACAGAATCAGCTGAATTTGGGTGTTGTCTAGAGGTGGAGAGTCTAATACAGAAAGTAGGAGACAAGGCATAAAGGGGAAAGTGTTAGAGAGCGAGCTATCTTCAAATGTGTAGTTAAGGTTGAAAGTGCTTATGTATATCTTCTTCCTTTTCCCCATTACATGAGTTACAGGGAACTGAGTCTCAACTTTTCTGTCAGTTTTCCTGGTTTAACCTGTCAGCTTCTAAGTGGAATAATTATTATTGGAGAATCCATTGTGTAAGAGACCTGCAGCTAGCATGGGGAAGGAGAAGGATAGCAAAGACCAGGATTCTACCTGGCACTTCAGCATATTTTGTATTTATTCCCATGTCTAGCCTTCAGACAGCAAAACACTCAAACACTTCCAGAAGGAAAGTGCAAAAGAGTTCATTACTGTTGGGTTAGCCTTGTTTATCTGGGATAAGTTATCAAATAGAAGAAAAAAGAAGTTTAGATTGCATATGAGGAAGAAATTCTTTACTGTGAGGGTGGTGAGGCACTGGAATGGGTTGCCCAGGGAAGTTGTGAATGCTGCATCCCTGACAGTGTTCAAGGCCAGGTGAACCAGAGTTCGGTGTTCAGAGCCTTGGGTGGCATGGTTTAGTGTGAGATGTCCCTGCCCATGGCAGGGGGGTTGGAACCAGATGATCTTAAGGTCCTTTCCAACCCTACCTATTCTATGATTCTATGTGGTTGAGCTTGTATTTTTAGGGGTAATTTGTAAGTAAAAAGTTTATCAAGAGCTTTGCATTTAAACAGCAGTGAACTTTTGTGGAGCCCTGAAATCTGTCCATCAGAAGTGGCTGGATGATTCTGCTTTGTTGTGGCAGTTCTTAAGTTCTAGGTAGATATATGTTGCCAAAGCCATACTAATTTTTAATATATCATTTTCAAGCTCTGCCAATGCAATCTCAAAAGTGAGGTAAATTTCTTTTGTTCTCTGGCTGCTGCTTTCCATTTTACAGTTGTTCTAAACACTGGTACGTTAAATTAATTTTGCATGTTTACTTTTTCTGTAAGAGATAGGTGGTTCATTAATCTGTCACTGCAAGCGTGCCTCAGAGGAGCATGATTTTTTTCTGAGGTTTATCTTTTGCAAGGGAGGGGCAATAGAAGATTTCCTTTTCCTTTTCCTTTTCTGCTTACTGAATCATATTAAAATCTATATGCCTGAAAGCTGGTGCAGGCTGTATCTTAGAAGATCCATCAGAAATTTGCTGCTGGATTCTGTAGAGTTGTTGGACTGTTTATTACTATTCTTTTCTTTCTCTGTGCAGACACAAAGCAATGGTTCACAGGTTTCATAAATTATTGATATAGGCATTAGGGCATGTATAATTTCAAAGTCTATCTTCCCAGTTGAATCAACCTGGTAGCAGGGCAGAAATGTTATCAGGTTGCTGTGCAGGAGTGTCAAGCCTTAGGCAGAGCCCAGGCTTGCTCTGCTTGTTTTCTTTCCTGGGTGACTGGAGGCAGGACCACGTCTCCTAGAAAAAAACATCTGGCTCCAAATGAGTTGACTGGATTCTGGATTGCCTGTTGCTGCATGATTAATAGGGGTGAAAGGCGCAAGTCATTGTTTCATCAAAAGCTGAGTATGTTTTCTTAGTGAATGAAGGTAGATGAGGTTTTGCCGGGGCTTTCAGAATAGGTAAGTGTGTCTTTGCTTCTGTGGGTTTGAACCACAAGAGGTAGAATGAAAGTGATTTTTTTAAAAAAACAAGCCCTCCTGATTTTTTCCTGTCAGAGCTCTGTGGTTTTAGGTTTGGATGTTTTGGTTGTTTGTGGGTTTTTTTTGGGGGGCAGTGTTGGTGATAGTAATGTTTCTAGAATCGCTAAAATGCTATAGGTCAGGCATAGGAGGGAAACAAACGCATATCTTTTCTTTGGTAAGCACTTTCTTGCCGGGTGGTGGGTGTTGTTAAAAATGTCTCTAAATTGAACCTAATTGTTGTTAAAATTGTCTCTAAATTGGAGAGATTTGTCTCTAAACTGGAGAGACATGAATTTGATAGGTGGACCACTTGGCGGATAAAGAACTGGCTGGATGGCCGCACACAGAGTTGTGCTCAATGGCTCAATGTCCAGCTGGAGACCAGTAACGAGTGCTGTCTCCCAGGCACTGGTGTTGGGAATGGTCTTGTTCAACATCTTTGTCAGTGACATGGACAGTGGGATTGAGCGCACCCTCAGCAAGTTTGCCGATGACACCAAGCTGTGTGGTTCGGTTGATACGCTGGAGGGAAGGAATATCATCCAAAGGGACCTTGGCATGCTTGTGAGGTGGGCTGATGCCAACCTGATGAAGTTTAACCATGACAAGTGCAAGGTCCTACA